>MU227549.1:3176518-3239424 GCA_018584345.1 Thuja plicata
ACCTGAGAAGGTTCCAGAAATCTAGCCATTAAGGCCGACTACCCTTAGCATTTAATTATTTTTCACTTTTATTACAAAAGGGTTGGCTTTAAATATTTACAAAACATGAGATTAGGTAGCCCAACTTGCGAAAGCCATAACTTTTGAACCCTAGCTCCGATTGGCTATTATAACCACTTTTCAGAAAGGGGAGATCACGATCTTCAGTGCCTGACTACAAAGTGCTAGTTAGCTAGGGGTTTGACCTTGATCCAGAGCCTCTAAGGTCCTAAAAATTGAGCTCAAAGGTTTTGCACCCTAAAATCTCAATAGTACATCCTTAATAACTTTACCAATACAGATGATCTGGAAATGAAATTCAACTGACATTCTTATATGACTAAGATGAACCTTCACCTAGAAAATTAGAACATTCTGAGTTCAAACGACCAACTTACTAAAAATAGTAAGTTTCTAAAAATAGCAGCTTTGTACAAAATAGCACTCATTGAATAGAAAAACACATCTTTTTTGGTGATGCAAGATTGCCCTTACACCCAGGATGCTCCTGCATCAAATATACCAAAACCAAAGAGATTTTTATAGAGGTGAAGTAGTAAAGGGGTATGTTAACATAGTAGGGGACTTGGTAGTGGTAGGGCCTAGAACCCCAGAACCCTTCAAGTTGGATCTTTTCAATGGCAAAGCCAGAAAAATGTACAGTGCTCTATACAATGTTTTGGGGATAGATGAAGAGGGGGCAATGTCTGTCCATATAATGTTGATGGTTATTCAGATTCTACATCCCCAATTTTTAGTAGTGTTTGACTATGCATCTTATATTGCTCAGGAGATGCACGATGGTTTGTCAGGGATCCAAGATGGCAACATATAGAAACCAATGGGTTGGTATTCCCTCATGATGCATATATTCTTATTTAACAATGTAGACTTCTTTAAAGAAGAAATGGAATTGGAAAAATTACAAGATGGTAAAGAATTTCCTATTCAGATGTGGAGTGCAGACTTGTCCTGGGATTGGAAGAATGCCAGTTATGTGTATTTTGACAAAGTTTTTGCCACTAGACTTAAGTCACTATTGAGTAACAAGAATTCTAGGGTTCATAATGAAATGATGATGCATTTAAGGCCTATGGAATATGCCCCAGAGTTAAAAATTTCTCACAATTGAGGAGATTTAATCTTATACCCTTTTCCATAGTAATTAGGGTTTATGGTTTCAGAGGTACCCCTTATGTGCTACCTTACAGAGTCCCACTCAAGATTGGACTGGCAGATATTATAAGGCAATTAGGTGGGTTACAGGAAGAAGCCTTGACCAGAAAGATGAAAGTAAGTATCTTTCCTACCCTCACAAGAGCCCATCACTTTATCATAACCAAAGGTGGGTGGACACAGTTTGATAAATAATTTGAGCCTTATCACTTAGCCACTTCTATGTCCAGATGTGTAGATAATGAGGATTTTATCATGGGTATATTCAGGAAAAGGACTAATTGTATAATGTTGAAGCATCAATTAAATTATCCAAAGGATATCATCAGGAACATTTCTGACCTAGATGTTCAAGAAGTCAAGAATGAAAAATGGATGGCATACAAGAAATCTTTGGACTTTGTCCAGAATTTTGACAAGACTTATGATCCGTTAAAGTTTTTTTCCATGGTCTTACCAAATTCATTCCCTAATGAATATTTTTGAGGGAATAATACAAACTCTAAATGAGCAGAGGCAGAGAGTAGTTGAGAGTGATCTAGAAAGGGATCTCACTATTTTGAATAAATTTCAATAGAGCAGAATAGTTCCACCAGGGAACTATGTAGTGTATAAGAGAAGAGGATATAGCAGTTTTACTCCCAAAGTTTACAAGTCCCTTCAACATAAGGGAAAGAGGCCAGTAGATACTGATGTTTAAGAGGTATTCTCTCCTAAGAGGAAAATGAGAGAAACAAGAGAATGGGGGAGTGAATTGTATTCTCCTTCCCAATACCCCATGTAGTATGATGACCAAACCATTGCTGAACAACTGGTCAAAATGAGGAATGCTGGTGAAGTTGTTGTTACCACTCAAGAACTAAAAGAAGGGATGCCAGAGGCACCTAGACATAGAACATCTGACCTCATAGTGGAAGAATTTTCTGGTAAGGAATTAGACACTATCACCAAACAAGCCAGTGATGAATTCTTGTCCGATGAAAATTTCATCAAAACTAGGGCTTTCATTCAATTCTTATGGAGATGCCATATTAATGAATACAATAATAAGTGCGAGAAGATGATAGAATCTCAACCCAATTCTACCAAGGAGGATATAGAGAAATAAGTTAAGCAAGAAATGATATCAAAATTTGATAAAATTACTCCTGAAGAGGGCAGACAGATGGTCAAAAGGAAAGGAGTTCTCATATTTCCATAATGGGGTCTAGCTAATGCAGTGGTTTTTGATGCTATAAGAAAAAAATATAAACATAAGAGCACTACTGGGACATCAATTGGTGCCCATTTTAGTGAGGATCATGCAGCTTTGGCAATCTAGTTGCTAAAGAAAAAGGACAAAAGGAGAATAAGAGAAGATGATGAGACTGAAGACACAGGTAGTCTAATTGTGAATAGGGTTGCAGATACCTCAGGAACTGAAGCGGATAACCTTTTTGTACAAGCAGCTAATTTAAGCATGAAAGTGTCAAAGAAATAAAAGGAAGCCTATGCTAGCTTAAATGAAAAATATGAGTTTGTGCTCAAAGCTTATAATGAAGAGAAGGTTAAATCTTTGATTAAAGATAACAAAATAGCAGAGTTGGAAGGTAAGAAAAACATTCAATTGGTGCCCCAAAGGGTAATTACTTAGGAACCTCATCAGCCCTCCTCCTCAAGTCCATTTATAACATATCCCCCATCCCCTGCACCTCTAAGTCCTACTACTCAGGAAGCCATTGATGCTAAGAGAGAAGAATTAGAAGATTAGAAGAACAGGTTGATAAATGAAAGGACAAGGCTAGAAGAAGAGGGTAAAAGGGACCTTGAATATTTCTAGGCATACAAAGAAGTTGAGGAATTGGTAAAACAAAGATGTTCAGATCAGGATCTTTTCAAACCTCAAAGGGTGTGCCAGTGAAGTTAATCTTTCCAACCTCTACTCACTGGGAAAAAAGATTGCAAGCATCATCAGCTGGAATGAGGATGAAAAGAAGCAATGGGAGATTATAGTGAATAATTGGAAAGGGAAGGCAGCCCATGTCAAATCTTTCTACTCCCTCTCAAAAGAACAAAATAACATTGACATTATCCTGACAAGCACTCATAAGTGTCTCAAATTGATCGTCAATTTAGACACCAAGAAGAACATGGTCATGAAGAAGATCACAACTTTGAGAGGATAATTTTCCAAGGATAGATGTGATATGTATCCCAATATGTTCAAATAAGATGGGAACATAAAAAATGAAGCCCTGTGGCTGAGGTAGCTAAATGAAGCATTGACTAGCAGGACAAAAAATATTGTTGCATTGGCAAACACTGGCTAGTTTGTGCTAACTATTGACATTTTGAACAAGGCCAAGGCATTTTTTGAATATTGTGAGGTAGAAGTTGAGAAGGATAATTGTGACTGGGAGGAATTCAATAGATGAAAAGATGAGGTTATCAACTTCAGTTTTCCAAATGATGAGGTGTTCACTACATGGGCTAGAAAATATGGTATAGTTACCACGGTGGCATGAGACAGTAAATATGAAGGGGACAGCTAACACCAAGGAGGTGGAGCCAGTAGAGAAAATCAGATATTAGGGCCTCTGTGCCAACAAGAGAAGAAAATCTAGATGACAAAGACCCAACTACCTTGGAGGAACCTCAAGCATTCAGGTGGTCACAAGACAAAAGATTACATGGCTCATGGAGAAGATTTGTTATCCCATCCGCCTGATGTTTTGTCTCTTCTTGAAACTATATTTTGTCCTTTAGCCTAGTCATCCATAGCTTGTTGCATCCTTATTTTCCAAAAGGATTCCAAGTTGACTAATGCTTCCTATAAGTATCTAGTTGTAAAATTGTAATTAAGATGGTAAAAAAAAGGGCTACAAGGCATATTATTGAATTGTGTTTGACTATTGGTTTTGAGTCTTTGTGAATGTACTACTATTCAAATGTACATTAATAAAATACAATGAAATCTCCATTTTGATATCTATGATGTCTTCTTGCATTTACTATTAATTCTTGTATGTTAAATTTGTAAGGCACTTTGAATATACTAGTTATAACGTAGTCATGTTCTTGTCTGTGAGTTGCTTTCAAAAAAAGTTTTAAATATTGTAGATGATTGCAGAGGATTAGGCTTTATGTAGGGATTTGATACAGGGGAGTGAGGATGAGAGGATAGTTTGTAAGGCATTCTATCTAGGGTTCATTTGTATTTCCATTGATTATTTTTAAGATAAGTATACTTTGTTTTGGCTCTATCACCATGATTAGGCACTGGTCATAAATGCTACCAAGTGGTTGTTATCATCAAATTCAAATTCAATCAATCTTTATACCCATGTTATTTCAAGTACATGTCTAGTTAATTGTATTTAGTACAATTCATCTTTGTGATTCCTTGAAGAGTGTTTCAATAGGTTAGCCTTCCTAGGCCTATATGGCATAAAAAGAAGAGGGATCTCCAGCCCTTAATCCACTGTTAAAACTGCTAAAAGATGATACTTTGTCAAATATGTACCCACCTAGGTGTGTGGAGCCCAAAGTGTACAAGGATTTTTTATCCTTGTTAATTATCCCATTTCATTGTGAGAATCTAACTTGGGTATAAGAGAGTCTGGCATTTATTGTCATTATAATCAATTCAACAAGAAAAAGAGCTAACACACCCTGAAATTGATAAAAACTTTACTGAATTAACAATTCTTTCTTCTTGGACACAGAAAACAAAGAAAATTTTTTGCTCTAAAATTCTGGATGCATGATGAATGAAAACAAACCTAACATCATCCCTTTATGGTAATTTTACAAAGTACTTAGCTCATCATTGAAGAATCAATCAATTTTTCCTTCAAGTTTACATGTAGTGGTATTAATTGAAATCCTAGCCATAGCTCATGAATGTGACAGGAAATCAAATTCAAATGAGTACTTCTCAGAAAACCCTTATAAAATTTTAACAAAATCACATGTTTTTATATGATTGGCTATTTAGTAGACATCTCAACTACCTTTTTCACATAGTCATTAATCCTCTTCATTCCTATTGGTCAATGAATTTCCACATTGTCATGTCAGCAACTACCTTTTATAACTATCACTTTTCATATCTGGTGACCTAGCGACTATGCATTATCTCCTTGTCGCTGATCAAATATCTTAACTCAAATTTCTTTTAGAGATCTGGCAACTGCATGATTTTCTTTACCTCAACTTAACTGTGGTTTACTCTTGGTGATCATGTGACAAAAATAATCCAAGTCACAAGAGGAATAGCCTAACTTTGAGTTTATTTGGAGACCCCACGACTATAGTTACCTTTTCATCTATTAAACTCTAATCACTAAGTCTTTGAATGCTTCTTTTCTTTTACGAGACCCCGCGACAACCCTTAGTCACTTAATCACTGAATAAAATTGCTCTTTCATATTTCCTTTGGATACTTAGCGACAAGGCTTATGAAACTTTATTTTATCATTTTATTTTAAATTCACTTCAGAGACTACGTGACTAAAGCTTAGTCTCGATGTCATGAGAACATTTTTACTTTGTGCAAATTTTATAGAGACTCAGCGACTACAGTTGATCTTAGCTTATTCTGCATATGATGGCTGCGCCAGGTCACTAAATACATTCTTGAAGCCCTAAATCATCTAGATACCACGTGACCAATGCCTCTTTCTTTATTCACTTTGGACATGTGTCTCATCTTTAGTTGTCTATCTCCAAGTTGCTAGAAGAATGCTGACTTATCAAGTTTGCTCAGTGACTACCCGACCACTATATATTTTATTTCAAATTGTAGTTTGTTGCCAAGTCTCTAAACCTTTTACATATCTTACCTTTTATTTGGAGACATGGCGACTGAACCTTTTAACTTATTATTAACTATGTTCTGATTCTGGAGACCCCCCAACTATAGGAATCGCTAACTCTCATGATAATTTACTAAATGCACGATATACTGCATGACATCATGACTTAACCCTTTTGTCTCCATGTCGCTAGATCATGTTTTCTTCATTGAGAGACTTTACGACAAAGGCTTATCACTAAGTCTCATGACTTATAAAGTAAATTCTTTTCCACTTAGAGATATCCTGACTAAAGTGAATCGCCAATTCTCATTATGAAATGGAATATTCATTTAACATTAAGAGGCTGGTTGACTAACCTTAAAAAGCACATGACCTTTTTATAACTTAATCTTTTCAAAAAGTAACTCGAAAATATAAATCAGATTAACATATCTAGGGTTTTTTAACACTTTTGCATATAATGAAACCTAAGATAGGGTTGTTTACCATTTCTTCAAATTTTGACCTAATAACATGGAATTTTCTTAGGGACCTTGTAGCTTTGGACACATTTTCAGATTTTGTGCACTTGTTAGTCATGAAGATATAAAATTTTTTAGGGTAAACACTAGAACTAGGAATACAACCAATAGTGGCTCTGTCTAAGGATTGACTAAACATAGTTTATGGAAAAAGATCTCAGAATCTTTGGTTGTAGACCATATCAAAAATTGGGGAGGACACAAACTAACCTATTATAGAAGGGAAACTATTTTCAATATTTACACAACTAAAGGAAAGTATTTATAGTATGATACATACTTACTTGTGCATGAATTTTGGTTCTTAGTTGAAAAAGGGCTTGAGAAATTGCCCATGCACAGGAAACTCAAAATCTTCTCCATTCATATTCTTCAATAGGTAGGAATATTTTCCAAAACTCTTTGAGATAACAAATGGTCAAAGCCATAAAGACTCAAATTTCTTGTGTTTTCCTTTATCTTCTGCTCTTGCATTCCACTCTAGAGAACTAGGTCTCCTAGTTGGAATTTTGTTTTAGTAGCCCTCTTGTCAAACAGGTACTTCATCTTCTATTGTAACTTAATGTTTTCTTTTTGGCTATTTCTTCTTGTCTTGTCCAACTCTACTAACAAGATCATTCTATTTTCCATAGTGTCAGAAACATCTAACTATTCTTCTTGTATAAATTGATAGACTAGTAACAAATTATTATAGGCATTCTTGACTATAATCCATATACCAGCTCAAATGGAGACTTGCCTGTTGCTCTTTTGACTATTATTCTATCAGCCCAAAGTGCTAGCTTTAATTTAGTGTGCCATGCTTTCTTATTCTTTTCAAGAGTTCTTTTCAATATTTTCAATATACTTTGTTTACTAGACTCAGCTTGTCTATTTTCCTGTGGATGATATGGAGATGAATATGATATTGTAATCCCATATTTCTCACATAAATCTATCATTTCTTTTGATCTGAATCTCATGGCATTATCTGTTACTAACTTAGAAGATACACCAAATTTGGTTATAATATTTTCCATTATAAATTTTGTGACTAACTTGCTTGTTGCCTTTTTTGTAGGGATGGTTTCAATCCACTTGGTAAAATAATCTGTGGCTACAAGTATCTAACTATGTACCCCACTAGACTTCTCTTGAAATTCACCATTGAAATCAATTCCCCACATAGTAAAAGGGGCTTCAGTACTTACTAGCTTTAACAACAAAGCTCCTAAAATTTTTAGCTTATTTGAGAACCTTTGACAAGGCTCACACTTTCTGACATATTCATAGGAATATTTGAATAAATTGGGCCAATAGTACCCAGCCCTTAAAATCTTGTGGGCAGTAGTTTTGGTAGGAAAATGACCACCACATTCTCCTGCATGCAATTCACTTAAAACCTTTTCAGCTTCGTTTTCATATAGACATAACAACAATACACCATTTCTATCCTTCCAATATAAGTCTCCTTGAATCAAAGTGTATCTTTGAGTTTGCAATTTCAGATTTCTTTTCTAATTTTCTGACATATGCTCAAGACATTTGGCATTTTTTAAGAAAAACACAATATCCGTATAGAATGGTTTCCTTTCTATGCTTGTAACAGTTTGATCATGTATCTTTGTGTGATTTATTTGTACTAAATCCAATTTTTCTTCTGTCATAAGTTTTGCCAAACCTTGGCCTCTTATCAACTTCGTAATATGGATCTCAAGGTTAAATTCCTAAATTCTAGTTATCCATTCACATCTCTTACTAGTAACCTCTGACTGTGTAAGAATATCTTTCACTATTGAGTGAGGACCATATGCTTGTATCTGAGCACAGACCAAATATGGCTTGAAAGACTTTACAACTTTTACCAAAGCATAAGCCTACTTTTCCATCATCTCATAATTAAGTTTTATAGCTTGTAGAGATTTACTATAAAAATCTTTTGGATGTTCAAATCCTTGTTCATCTTTTTGTAGTAAAACAACAACAATTGTATGATAAGATGAAAATGAAAACAAAGAAAAGGGCTTACTATAATCTGGAGATTTTAAAACTGGAGCCTCTTGTACAACTTTATTTATTTTCTCAAATGCATGTTGGGCTTCTTCATTCCAAATAAAATTTGCATCTTTCTTTAGCAACTTTACAATAGGTTTAACAATCTCTACAAATTTTGCTATGAACCTTCTGACAAAATTGATCATTCCTAAGAAATATTGTACTCCTTTTAGGATTTTTGGAGCAATAACTTTCTAAATTGCTTCCACTCTCTTAGGGTCTATTCTTACCCCCTCCTTAGACACTATGTGCCCAAGCAACTTTCCCTCTTGTACTGCTAAATGAAGTTTCTTGGAATTCAGTGAAACACCATATTCTAACGCTTTATTGAAAATCTTACCTAAGTGATCACAGTGATCCTCAGCTCTCTTAGAATATGCAGTTAAGCCATCTTGATAAATGACCATAAACAATCAATGAATTCTTTGAAAGAAACATCCATGGCCCTTTAAAATTTTTTTCCTGCATTTATCATTCCAAAAGGCATTCTGATATAAAAATAGGTTCCCCATGGAGTGGTAAATGCAGTTTTGTACTGTTCTAATTCTTTAACTAAGACCTGGTTATATCCTGAGAAACCATCCATCGTAGACAAAAACTCACAACCAGTCACCTTGTGTAACATTGCTTCCATATTAGGCAAGGAATAATTATCTTTTAATGAAGCAATATTTAAATTTCTGAAGTCCACACACAATCTGATATCACCATTTTTCTTTCTGACTGGTACAAGATTTGATACCCAAGTTGAGTGTCTGATTGGCTAGATTATCCCAGCATCTTTTAATTTCATCAATTCTTGCTACATCTTGGGAGCCAACAAGGGGTTGATAGGCCTCTATTTTTTCCTAAATGGTTTCACACCTAGCTTTAGTGGGATTTCATGTTGAAAAAGATCCTCTTTATAGGATTTCAAATCCTCATATGACCAAGCAAAGACATGTTTATATTTTCTCAATAGTTTGATCAAATTTGTTCTTATATGAGAGTCTAAACCTTTTCCAATATAAACAACTTGAGGACTATTTTCAAATCCTAAATTTATTTCCTCCAAATCCTCAACCTTGGCATTTCTTAATTTTGTTGAATCATTATGTTGACTACTAAATAATGCTTCAAGCTCAACAAGACCCCTAGGAATCTGATTAGAACTTAACTAGACAACCTGATTTCCCAAAATATAGTCTTTCCCATCATTGCTTTCTAGAAAAGTATTACAATCTATACTCTGGTTCTCATAATGGTCTAGACATTGGATAAATCTTAGAATATCTTGGTCATCCTAAAAAACCTGCCAGTTGTAAATGTTATCCGGAACAACTGGTGTTGTCTTAACTTCCAGTATTGACACCCCAATTAAGGTCAAATCATCAGTTTTTAGAGCAACATTTGCTAACAAATCAGCCATTATATTCTTTGACCTTTCTATCCAACTTATATCTAAGGTGTCAAACATTTCAATTTGATCCCAAATAGCATACTTATGCATTTTAAATCTATCATTTTTAACTGCATATTTTGATCTAACTTGAGCTACCACCAATTTAGAATCACCATAAACATTTCAATATTTAATCTAATGTTTGATGGCAATTTAAAGTCCTAAAAACAAAGCCTCATATTCTACAATATTCTTTGTACATTGGAAGGATAATAGAAATGAATACTTAAAAGTTATACCTGATGAAGGTACCAGTAATACACCTGCCCCTGATCCTTCTTTTGAGCAAGCCCCATCAAAGTACATTTTCCACAATCCATTACCTTGTACAATCAACTCTTGTTTTAGAGGATCAACTTCTTCATTCTGATAATAAAGTTCACTCCTTTATATCCTAAAATTTTCCATATCCATATCAAGGAAACAATTAATGTTAGTGTCTTCAAATCTTTCTATCATGTGTGGAGTTCTATTCTCCCTTGACACCTTAACATTATCTCCAGCAATCTTAAAAGTAGCATATGATAAATCACTTTGTATACTACCTCCCATTGAAGCACTCCACTTTCTAGACAACAACATGCCATAATGTGGTGGTATATCAACAACAAGATCATTCATAGTCATTACCACTTCAGGACATATGGCTAATTTATAAGGAAGAGCCTCAATGGTACCAATCACAGGGACTTATCTAGAGTCCATTTCTTGACATCTCACATGAGGAGTATCAACTTGTAGTCCCATTGACATCATGATTTCCACTGGCATAACAATTTTAGATGCTCTTGAATCAATCATATAATTTTTTAGCATCTTTCCATTAATTATTAGTGAAAGAAAAAATGGGTCAACAACCTTTGGGGAAGAAGTTGTATTCAAGAAAATTTGAGGAATCTTTGATGTTAATACCTCAACTTCCTTCCCTTTGTTAATTGGTTTCTTACCAACATTCTCTAGACTTTGGACTTATATTATAGGTGCATTGTTTAATAATGACAACACATTTTCCTTGTGCTCTTTAATTTTCATTATTTCTACAAATGGCACCTTAACTGTCATTTGGGACAAACAGCGACCCATGTCTACTAGAGTATATTTCATATTTGAAGACTTTATTTTTTCATTATTAATGTCACTTTCATCAATATGTACATTCAGAGTTGGTTCTTTTAACTTTTTGCTTTCTATCTTAAGAATAGGAGCACCTGTTTCTTTCTTTTTAAACTCTCCTTGTACAAAATTTGGTTCTAAGGATTTTGTAGTATTTTTACCTTATCTTTATTTACATTTTCCCCAGGTCCTTCCTTTTTTGTATATATTTGGTGTCCACTTTATTTTATTTTATAAAGACACCTAATGGTTGACTACCAGTACCACCCACTACTTTGTTTCTTAAATGATAGTTGCTTCTAGCCTTGTTCACTAAATCTGTAGTAATCCTAGCTTTCACTTCATCTGAAGCTTTTCTAATAAGTGGAAAATCCAATTGTTTTGAGCACAACATCTTATTTGGTCATCAGTTTCATCTGCTTCACTATCTGACAAAATCTGTTGATGATGACACTCTACCCTTCTTTGTGAGCTACAAGAATTGTAATTTTCATTTTCAATGTCTGAATCTATATCATGACATGAATAAGTATTTTTCATATTATTATCACATTGTTCACCCTCATCATTTCCATGTTCTTCACTTACTCTTAAGTCTAAGGAAACAATAAAAAAATCAGGGTTATGTGGGGCTTCACAAGCTTCACACCAGGGACAATCATAGCATAAATGGACAACATTCTAATGTAGAGGGTCTAGAGTTCTATTATCATTCTTCTCCTTTCTAGGTGGGACAACAGGCTTCCCATCCTTAAATTGAGTTCCATAAGGATGGTTTTGCATTCTATTTTGAGGATTACATGTGTTATTGTAAGAAGGCCTATTGTTTTGAGGAGCCCTATATTCCTTATATTCTGGTTCTTTTAGATTGCTCCTACTAAACTTTGAGTCATCTCTTCTATTTAATTTACTAGACACTCTTTTGTTCATTTCAATATTCACTGCTATCTTATAAGCATCAGTAAGAGTTCTAGGGTTTTTATCCCTTAGAGCATATCCCATTTTAGAATCAAAGGCATTTAAATAAGTTGCTAAACATACCTCTTCATCTAGCCCTATCTTCTGAAATAGCTTGTGCATAGCTCTTTGAAATCTTGTATTAAACTCAGTAACCTCTTCATTTTAATTATTTTTTATATTGTTGAACTCATTCAGCAAAAAGCCTTTATTTGTTTTATCTCCACATTGTTCCTTAAATAATTCAATTAACTCATCCATGGAAATGATAGATCCATTAGAAAGGATCCCAAACCATTCTCTAGCATCTTCTACTAGAGACTAAATGAATAATTTCATTAACACATCCTGATGAGCGATATTTGAAATCATCAAAAAAATCAATAAACTTTCTTAAATGTGTTTCAAAAGAAATAACATTGTTACTTGCGAACTTTGGGAGCTTTTCTCCTATATCACCCACATCTTTAGGGAATGCATTAGGATATCCAGGAATACCAATGAAGTTAAACTATTTATACCTTTCAGTATGCAATGGTTTTCTTTGAAAACTGTCATTCTCTTTAAAAGAAGTAGCTTTTTCTTTAGAAGCTATTGCATTCTCTGTCCTAGCATGAGAATACCTAGAAGATTGCAAGAAATCTGTTTTGTTCTACATTTCAATTGTTGTAGCTTCCATTTGTTCCTTTTCTAACATTTTCTCCATGGTCTCCTTTTCAATTCTTAATTTCTCCAAATCAATATCCAACTTGGACATTTGTTTTGTTAAAGGCTTCTGAAACCTAGGTTCTTGATTACCATATATAGCCATTTTTCTCTTACCTTTGTCCTTATGTGAACTAGAAGCTTTATTAGTAAGTGGTATTTCTTGGTCCTTTTGAGACCTCTCTGTACCTTTTATATTTTTTTGTCTTAAGGATCTTCTTTTAATCTTATCAACATCCTTATACTCATGTTTTTTCTTTCTCAGTTCTCTCTCCCTTTTCATTTGTTGAATCAACGCAAGATATTCCATAATAAGTTTTTCATCATTTAATAGCTCATTAGAGGGAGTTTCATCATAATCTGAACTAGATATATTTGTTTCTTCTCTTTCACTAGAAGTAGAAGTAACAGTAGGTGTTTCTAATACTCTCTCAGCAGCTTCCTCATACTCTGAAGTATTTCCATAATGAGAAGGCTGATTGCTGCTCACCTCTCTCCTAGTATTACTCTCTTTACCCCTTGGAGAGGTTTCATCAATAATGACATGGTTTCTCTTTTTTCTCCAGGACATTTCCATCCCTGAGGATGATGGGATTCTTCCATCTGAAACCTTCTCAGGATTATTTTTCATTCTTGACCTAGTATTCATTTTGAAAGATATTTACAAAATTTTTACCAATCTCAGAGATTTTCTTTTAGAGTCACCACCCAAAAATAGTTAGGAATGAATGAATACTATAAAATCATGACAACTATAACTGGTATGATCTTTAATCACCTGAAGTCTCCAGTGAAGTCACCAATTTGTTAGGGTTTTTTCTTGCAGGGCCTCTAAAAATGCTTGAATACTTAAATAACTCTATAACTCCCAATGCCTTTTGATACACTGCCTCAAGCAAGAGAAAACACTAATTGATGAGGTATTTTGATAACACTTGGGATACCTTTTATCACCTCCTTATTTTTTGAGATCCACTGACTCAGGCAATTTTTACCTATGATTGATTACTGACTTGACAGTATCTTTAGAGTGGATTTTGCTTATGTGCTGAATGCTCTGTTCCTATATGGATACATAAATAACAATGCAAATAACTATGATTATTCTGAGGAAAGTATTTACAATCCAAATCATTATCTTGATGATGATAGATATCAACATGATAAGGAATTTCATCTCTCTTTCCTTTTACAATTCTTATAAATTTAGGAGGAATAACCTATTTGATTTTCTCTGTAAGAAATCAACAAATTTCAATTGTAAACTCTATGAGTACAATTGATTCTAAATATATGCTCTGAAGGTAACTTATTTTGAATATTCCTAAATATTTTGGATGATGATGGATCACCAAACAAGTTCTAGACTAGTGCTTCTCCTTGGGCTATAGAGTCAAAAGATATACATCCACATAAAATAAACAAATAAAATTACTGTAGGATGTCTTACAACCTACATACAACTCAGGTAAAGTGCTTTAAAAATTACCCTATCACTCCCATAATGTTATATCAAATCCTCAAATATTGTTGTACTCTCTAAAATCACTTACAAAGTTTAATTCTCCCCTTACAACAAACTTGCAAATAATTAGATAACTACCTTGTAGCCAATATGCTTAACATGCCTTAAAAATTAAACATAAAAGAGTACAATCAATAATCAAAGAGACAATAACAATATGGAATAAACATGCACTATATTTTATTCACAAATTCCTTCTCCAATACATATCAAGGCTTTAAAAGATCAAAAATACATACGGAAATCTAGAAGTCTGGCTTGTCAATATATTTCATCTCCCTCTTTAACTATTACATTTGATATACATATAGGTCTTAAACCATCTTGGAATCCTTAAGGAAAGGATGCAACAAGCTTCAGATGGTTTAAGGAAACTAACCCTAAAAACATAGAAAAGAGAAAAATATAAGAATGTTCAAGCGGTGGGAAGACAAGAATAAGGGATGAAATCTAATCCTCTTTTGTCTTCACATGGATTCTGGCACCTTTGTTTGATAGTGTTCAGGATAGTATGTAATATATATATTGAGACCAAGTGACCATCATTTTAGGCTAACCTACACTTGTCTTTTATGATTACTAACCTCCCTGTGCTCAATGATCAGGTGCCAAGTGTTCCTTTCTATTCTTCATCCATGATTTCTTCATCTATTTCAACAGGCTTATTTTTATTTGGTTTTTCTTCAAATCCCATGCTGTCATATCCTCCTACATAGGCCAATTAAAGCTCTGAATACTCTACAATTTTTCTTTATGCCTTTCCCATTGACATCAGTTATCTCTTTGACATCAACTAAGAATTTATTAATGTCTGTCTCTGCTTTTAAAGCGTTATCCAAAATTTTATTGAAACCTACCATATCAAGATTAGAATTTCTAATAAATGCCTCTTTACTAGGCATTTTGATGTCAAATTCATTTCTCCAAGCCTCCAAGGCCTTAATCTAATCATCTTCTCCCTTTAGTGGAGGAACAAACCTATTGAAACTCGGTCCAAACAGGGTCATCTTTGCCTCTATCTGATTTAACTTACCTTTAAAGAAAGGTAAAGTCACATTTAATTTCTTGATCTCATCTTCTACCTCTATCATGATGTCTGGCAGATCTGGCCTATGTGGCTGTAAAGAAGCCAACCTCTCAAATAGCTTTATCTTGGAAGACCATGTTACAAAGTAAGGGTTTAAAGTAGAGATATACCCTATGACCTCAACATGTAAGTAGGCAATTTATTGTATGTATTCAAGATTATATCAATTTTATCTTTTAAGATATCAATCCTATTTTGAAGTATATTCAACAATGCATTTATCAATCCTATGTTGAAGTATACCTAAGGAAGCTAGGGTGAATAGAAGAACCCTAGTAGGTGAGTGATTGGCCTAAGAGACCCTAGAAGAGGGCTAAGGAGAAAGACTAGTATTACACAAATATATAAGGAATATAAAATGGAAGACATAAATGACATTAGGATTGAGGTGTGCAGTGATGTGGAGGGCTTTCAGGATACCTGGTTCGAAGGAACGATGCTAGATATTGTAGAAATGGTGATAAGAAAAATTATTATGTTCAATATGATCACTCTATATCTGATGGATTGAGTTGAAAACCCCTCTTTGAGGAAATATTTTTAGAATGTGTTAGACCCACTCAAGCACTCCTTAGTTTGCCTCATTATATACCACTTGGATTTTCATTTGATGCATGAGATACTGACTGTTGGTGGTGGGTTTAGTGGTACTGTTATACACCAAATTTGCACCCTACAAAACTTGAGAGTCTACTGATCTAATATAACATGAGATTCAATTATAGGTTGTGGGACCTTTCTAAACTTGAAGTGAAACCTTTGGATTCTAGGCTGGTTCCTCTTGGATAATCACCTATTCTCCTCTTGAAACTTGAAATAAAACTTCAGAGGAAAATGGATAGAAGGAAACTTAAAAATACAAAAAGAAAGAAACATAATCTATTAGGTGATACAACAGATATAACATGAATCATAAAAAAATGGATAAGAGTTAGCATGAGATATTTGACTTAAAGAAAGTAAAAATTTCTTAATAGGCTTGCAAAAGTGTTTCATAAAGAGGTCCGAGATGAAACTATTCAAGGAAAGAAAAGATTTCACAAAAAAACATTCACAAGCCTAAACATAGACTATGACCTGCAAGCAAATAATCACTCTAGCAGATAGGTACTTAAATGAGAAAAGATAAAAAGGAATAGAAAAAATTCACATGGTTATCTTTATCAATCATCCACAAATGTACGTAAAAATGCAGAAAAGAAAGAGGACTAAAGTAACTTAAAGATCTCTGCAAACCTCAGTTGTTGTATTATGCTTCAACAAGAACTACAAACATATGAAAACTTGAGGACATGAAAAATGTCACAGAAAATCTTACATAAGCCTAAAAAAATCTGTACAAAAATATTTAAAAACTACTTATATACAAACTCCTCAACCATCAAGGCTTGGGAGTTGATCTATGAGATCAGATACAAAATTTTTTGGGTTTACCAAAGATATTTTTGAAAAAAATAAAACCAAAAATGGTCAAGTTTTTTCATTAATGCATCTTGGAAAATATCACAGAAGATCAAATATGTCTTGGAGAAATCTCCCATCACCATAACTTCAATCGGAAAGATCAACCTGATTCATCTACCTTCTCTGTAACTTGAAAAATCATGCCATTGTAATGAAAACCCTAAGATAAGATTTGAATATTTAAAATATCTAATTGTAAAATTCACAGTTGGTGCAAAAAATCTCATCAATGGTCTAGAACAAGACTTTATCTCATTTAAAACCCATATGTCGATCTTATCAAAGTTATTGGCGATCTCAAGATCTTAACCTGCTAAGTGGGAGGCAGACACAATGCCTCATACATTATCTATCATGCATCTTAGCTTTGAGTCAAATCACTTACCTCATGATGAACATGAAATAAACCCAACATTAAATTTAAGCCTTGTCTTTGAAACTCTAGGTCCCACTCAACTAGGAAGGGCACATGTCACACTGTTGCTAAGCATTGAAAAATAAACATATTGCACCTTTCTTTTTAAGGATTTGCACACACTGAACATTCAATCCTAATATGACTGCATATCAACTTCACTTAGATTGGCTATCCTTCAACATGGAACCCTATCGTGAACCTTTGAACTTGATAAAAAGTGAGCATCTCCTACTTTGAGGCTTAATGCGAAGCGTTAGATCAAAAAAACTTACTTATCTTTACATTAACTTGTCTCTAACTCAGTGAACCTTGGTCTAACTCTGGTTCTATTTTGAGAAATAGAGATTCATCAACAACCATTGATTTGATATTGCAGTTGAACACTTCTTTGTATCTCGTTAAGTCTCATCCTTGTATCTCTGAATTGCTGAATCCTTTGGATTGACGTTGAATTATCTAGTGATTCAATGATATCCCTAGATCTCAGTCTCCATCAATGACCATCATTTTATCTCAAAAGAGTTTTCTTAACCCCAGGTCCATTTTGAGATACAAAGATAACACATATCTTGTAGTCTCAAGGTAAAAGTATCAACCATGGTCTAGTCTTGATATACAGAGATAAAGGTTACCTCTGAATCACAGAATCCTTTCTTTATCTCTCCTCCCATTCTGAGATTGAGAGACCATCACACATCTGAGACATGATTAACAATCAATGCTAAATCTTTGAATATTACTCTTTACTCAGGTTTGATCTCAAGATTCAGAAATAAAGTTTAATCTTTGAATCTACAAATGACTAACATAACCCGGATTCGATTATGAGATCGAGTGATAAAGTCTATCTCTGAATCTCCAAATATATAACTTGACTAGAATTAACTTATGATATCTAGTGATAGCCACCCGATATGATCTACATCAATGATCCTCTCTGAGTCTCCAGATTGTTTCCCACTTAAGCGCATCATCACGAGATTAGGAGTTAAAAATAAAAATTCAAGCACTAACCTTGTTTCCAGATCGCCAAATGTTACGAACTTAACCATGAATATTATGAAACTTGTAGGGAACCACAACGCCAAGTTTCTAGATATTAAGTTCTTAAATGAAAAGATTTCAAGATCAAGAGACAAGGAAAAAGGCACATGGATAATAATACTAAAGTGACCTTGAAAAAGTAATGCAATTTTATAACAAGCCACAAAGACTTAGGGTTCTAAGGGTTTTCCTCCTAAAATAAAAAAAGGGTTTTAGAATAGAAACATTAGTGTTTATATAAACAAGACAAGAACTAGAATCCATGGAAAGATCTCATACAAGATAGGCTTAACCCTTGCAGGAACCACATTTACTCTAATTGTAAGCCAAAAGAGAATAGAATAGGAAATTTTGGGTAACATTTTGGCATTTCTGCTGAATCACTGCCTACTAGACATATAAAAAACTAGTAGCCTTTGACATTACATTGGGCATGCGTGGAATCTTCTAACCCATTATCCTAAGGGTAATAATTTAAAATAGTACTAAGATAAATACCATGTCTCGATGCCCAATCAGTGACCTTGTATCCTGTGAAAGCAAGTGCATTATCAAATATTATAGAATCAAGAATCCCAAACTTGTGAATGATATCATCATAAAAGTTTAATACAACACGCTTGTTATCCTCCTTCAATTCTATGGCCTCTTTACAAAGACTGAACAAATCAGTTGTAGTGATTATCCATTTTTTCCCTACACTATATGAGGAGTTAATTGAGCCTATGAAGTCAATTCCCCATTTCATAAATTGTTGCTCTATATTTATTGGTTACAAAGTTAGAGATGGAAGCCTTTCATTTAATGAAAACATAGCACATTTCATGCACTTCCTAACTTAGACATGATTGTCCTTAAAAATAGATGGCCAATAGTATCCAACCCTCATTATTTTGAAAGCAGTGGTCCTTGGAGAGAAAAGACCTCTAGAGGGTCCATTATGAAACTCATATAAAATATCTTTTATCTATTTTGAGTTAATGAACCTAAGAAGGACACCACTATCATATTTTCTAAATGGAACATCAATTATTAGCACAAAAGGAATAGAATTAAACTATAATAGCTTCTCTTTGCCTAATCTAAGCTTTTAAGACACTCACTTGTCTTCAAAAAATGAACCATATATGGAAACCAACTTGTTTTCCTATCATGATCTCATGTTGCATGTATGTTCATGGATGAATCTATTTGGTTGTGATCCTATGAAGCTTAATAATCATTCATTTATTTACAAAGACTACTACCTCTAAATAGTTTGTTAACCTAAATGTCTATATGATATTCACTAACTCTAGTTATTCAACCAACTCTCTTTTGTTTAAGTCTTTTCTAAGTAAAAAATCTTTGAAACTAGGATGAGTGACCCAACTTAAATGTACCTTTCTATGGGTCAAAAAGTGCCTTAACTTCTTGAGGATCTTCACAATATAAATAATATGTTTTTCTACACAAGAATACCTTTGTTCATCCTCCTCTAAGAATTTTCTAAAGAAAGTAATGGGCTTCTCTAATCTTTCTGAGTTTGTTTGCGTTCGCATTGCTGAGATGACCTCACAGCCCACATAAGCATAGATCTAATGAAATATTTGCTAAAATTAGGATCCATTAAGGCATGAGCCTCTTTCAAAGCCTCCTTAATGGCTTGGAAACTATTCTTCACTTCTTGGCTCCAACCAAATATTGTATTCTTCTTCAACATAGTTGTTAGAGGCTTCAAAAGATCTATAATGTTAGGAAAGAAATGCCTAACAAAGTTAATTATACCTATAAAGGATTGTAGACTCTTCTTATGGGGTGGTAAGGGTAGCTCTAAAATGGCTGCAACCCTTCCAGGATCTCGTGTGACATGTTGCTTGGAAACAATATAGCCTAAAAACTTCCCTTCATGCACTACAAACACACAAATCTGGGGGTTGAGAGAGATTCCAAATTCCCTACACCTTTCAAATATTTTTCTTAAGTGATTAATATGACCAGATGCATGCTTAGAGTAGATACTAATGTCATCTGGGTATACTAGCACAAACTTATACACGAGGCTCTTGAACGCCATGTCCATATCCTTTTGAAAAGTTGCACCTACATTTGATAAAGCAAAAAATGAATTTTGATAGGCCATGGTTCCCCATTTGGTTGTGAATGCAGTCTTAAATTGATCTTTTTCATTGACTAGGATCTAATTATATCCTAAATAACCATCTAGAAATGAGAAATTCTCAAAACTAGAGATACACTGCAAAAAATTTTCCATGGATGGAAAAGGGTGGAAATCTTTCAAGGATTTCCTATTTTGGTCCCTAAAGTCAACACATGACCTCAATTATCCATTATTTTTCCTTAAAAGAACAAGTTTAGAGACCCAACTAGTATGATTTATGGGATATATGATGTCACGCTCAAATAGTTTAAGAACCTGTTTATACATGTGTGGCTCTAGTTTGGGGTTAATAGCCCTTTGATTTTCCCTAACTGGTTTAGCATTAGTCTTTTGCTCTTGGTATTCTTAGAAAGTGTTGGACCAAAATATTTCAGGTCTTCATATTACCAAGAAAAAACATCAATGAATCCTTGAAACAACTAGATGTAGTACCAGTTCTCTAAATTTGTGCTTACCTTTTCAAAATTTAAACTTTTACTTGGTTCAAGCTACAAATCAGTATGATGCTCTTGTTGAAATAGCAAGCTAGTTTTGTTCTTTCTAGTGTTAGGGTTTTTTCTTGCAGGGTCTCTAAAAATGCTTCAATACTTAAACAATTCTATAAATCCCAATGCCTTTTGATACACTGACTCAAGAAAGATAAAACACTAATTGATGAGGTATTTTGATAACACTTGGGATACCTATTATCACCTCCTTCTTTTTTGATTTCCACTGACTCAGACAGGTTTTACCTATGATTGATTACTGACTTGACAGTATCTTTAGAGTGGATTTTTCTTATGTGTTGAATGCTCTGTTCCTATATGGATACATAAATGAAAATGAAAATAATTATGATTATTCTGAGGAAAAGATTTACAATCCAAATCATTATCTTGATGATGACAGACAACAACATAATAAGGAATTTCATCTTTCTTTCCTTTTACAATTCTTATGAATTTAGGAGGAATAAAATATTTGATTTTATCTTTAGGAAATAAACAAATTTCAACTATAAACTCTGTGAGTACAATTGATTTTAAATATATTCTCTGAAGGTAACTGATTTTGAATAGTCTTAAATATTTTGGATGATGATGGATCACCAAACAACTTGTAGACCATTGCTTATCCTTTGGCTATAGAGTCAAAATATATACATCCACAAAAAAATAAACAAATAAAAGTACTGTAGGATGCCTTACAACCTACATACAACTCAGGTAAAGTGCCTTACAAATTACACTATCACTCCCACAATGTTATATCAAATCCTCAAATAATGTTATACTCTCTGAAATCACTTACAAAGTTTAATTCTCCCCTTAGAAAAAAACTTGCAAATAATTAGATAACTACCTTGTAGCCAATATGCTTAACATGCATTACAAATTAAACATAAAAGAGTACACTCAATAAGAAAAAGACAATAACAATATGGAATAAATTTGTACTATATTTTATTCATAAATTCCTGCTTCCATACATATCAAGGCTTGAAAAGCTCAAAAACACAGACTCAAATCTAGAAGTCTAGCTTGCCAAGATATTTCATATCCCTCTTTAACTATTACATTTGATCTATATATAGGTCTGTTGGCTAACAGATTTGTTCTCCTTAAACCTTGATGTTTATCTTCTAACTCTATGCCCTTGAAAACAAATCATTAAACAACAGTTGGGTAAGCATTTACTTTTCTTCCCTCTGAATTTTACAAAGGTACAGCTCCTTTCCAAAGATTTTCAATGAATGGATATTGCAATCTAACACATAAGCTTTTAACTTAAAAGAAGGAAAATATCTCTCAACTGTTCTTGGATAGATGAGGTAAAGAAAAGGAAACTTAAAAAACTTAAAAAAAAAAGAACGGGAAACTATTTGCAGAATAACTTTAAACTAACTAGCGAACCAAGAAGTTCGGAATAATTAAATGCTCATCTACAAAAAATTGGAATTCAGAAATCTAAAACTAAATGACTGAAATGGAATAACACATGCATAGGCTCAATATATAACTCTCTCAAAGTAGAATATATATTTCATCATCTGATTCAAAGACCAAAATAAATTCATGCACGAGTATTCAGGCATAACCGGCTCAAAGTCCAGATATCATCAGCCATTTAAGCTATTGTAAAACAAGGAAGAACTTTTTCTACTATTCTAAATTCTATCTTTTCCCTCTATTCTATTCTCACCCTTGCAAAGTTTTAAGCTCCAGCTTATATAGTTTAACAATCTGAGAAAGCCTCCCAAAAAACCCGGCTTCTCGGACACAATCAAAGCAAGAAACAGTTACCAGTTATAACAAAGTTCTCGGAAAAGATTAAAAATAGGATAAATTAAGAAAATAAAACTGAATCTGGTTTAGTTTTCCTGTGTATCTACTGACGTGGCCATCTTTACCAGCTTCCACGACCGGAAGACACAGAGCAGTTCCTGAGTAGGCGGGGCGTGCAGATTTTTTAACGCGGCTAACTTGGCGTGCGTCGCGTTCTTCTCCCACCGCATTTTCTAGATTTTCTCCACCTATTTCGGCAGTTGTCCCCAGTTCAAGATCAGCATAGCCTCAATGTTGGTGGTTCTGGTGAGGTCATGAACCATTGGAGCTTCACTCTCTTTGAAAGCATTCATTACATCAATGAAGGACTTAACCATCTCATCGACACCCTGATTTCCCTCTTCCAGTTGTAAGATGCCTAAGGGGTTCACTACTTTGATATCCTTCAAGGTGTCAGAGTGAATTTCCTTCACTTCTTTTTCCATGGCTCGCATATGAGAAATAGCCACTTCGAACAATGTGTTCTTCCAGCCAAAGTTTTTCTTTAAGATAAACAACATACATGGGTCAACTAACTTCATGGGATTTTCAGTTAAAAACTATTTTACTCCATAATCTTCAATTTACTGTATTCGCTTCACAACCTCTGCACAATTTTCTGCCTCGCTTTCCCATATTGGGATCAAAGTTTGAATCTCCCCCAGGAGTATCTCGCCGTCCACACGAGTGCTCATGAACTCCCTTATGAAAGCGCTTCCTTCTGCTATAATACCATCTGTCCATGCCTTTATTACTTCTGTCCAGGTCCTACCTTGCTGTACCTGTTTGACCAACCTTTGATTTTCTGCCGAATTGGGGTTGAATCCTTGATGGGCCTGTGCCAAAGGTAGCGCACCATTTTCAGCCAATGAAGAGAGAAATTCTACCATGGTTGAGACTATTTGCTTCAATTCACGTTTCTCCCTGCCATCTTTCTATGAGTGTCCTAACATATGATCTGCAAAAAATTTGAAAATGTGATCACGGGAATCTCTGTTCAGCACCCCTAACTCCATTTTTCTTATTTCATAATCCTCAAGCTAAGGATCCTACGTTTCTCCCATAGGCTTTAATGTGGTGATTTTGGCAATAATCTTCCCTGTAGATGGGTTTGTTTTTAACCTCGCATTGCTTTTCCTTCTTTTAGCTTTCGCAGTGCATGCAGCATACCTCGTAACAATCTCTTTAACTAGCATAGCCAGCGGTTTGAAACTTTTCCTCTTGCTAACCGATTCAGTGAGCCATGGTGGAACCGCACTAGGTATAATTTGGTTATCGGAAGTCTTTACAGGTGTGTCTGTAACCTGAGATAGGTCTTGACAATAAGTGGGAACTTCCTGAACCTTCCCTTTGTGATCGGGGGTGAATGAGAGGTCTTCATCATTGAGATCAATGACATCATCCAAATAATCAGGTTCTTCTGAAGCCATCTCATTCTTCTTTTTTGACCTCGTCCTTACCCTTGATCTTGGCGCGGTAGGGTGTTTCACTGAGGCTGATATTATTTCACCTGCATTTGATAACAAAGGAGAATCATTAGCAAGAACTTGCTTTATAGTTTTAATAGGTGACCCAGTATCAAGGCATGTATTTGTAAGGAGTTGAACTCCTTTCTTCCTTGTTGTAATCCAATTCTCAGTTTCTTCAAAAATGTTGCGGGCTCAGAGTCTAATATCACTGGATTCTTTTCTACCCCAATCAATAATTGGGACACCTTCTACTTCGAAACAGGTGGCGGATGGACCAGGAACCTCTGAACTGTCCTCTTCTATACTTCTGATATCAAACCTCAATTGCAATAGCTTGATCTGAGATACCGTAAGTCTGGTTCGATCCTGTTCCCAGATCATTTTCTCATCACCGAGATTTTCCCATAGATCCTCAAGATGATAACTTGGGGAAGGGCATTTACTTAGCCCTAGAGTCTTCCTGGAAAAAACTTTGCTATCAAATCCTATCCTTGGTTCATAAAAGGGCATGTGGAAGTTCAGTAAATTGCTCCCCCTAATGGATGCATCCAACATACTGTTACAAACTAAATGGCCTAGTTTCACTGGGAACAAATAATTCCACTTGTCTTCCGGGAGAGCAGTTTTAATAACAATAAATAGTTGTCTGCAAACTTCTTCCAGAATGAAACAATCGAAAGCATACCTAGGTAGCTTCAAGGGTTCCTCTTCGAATCCACCTACCGGAATATATGTGAAGCGGGGAAATTGAATGTAGAAGCTACCAAATACTTTCACCAATTTCTGAGCATTGTCTAAAATCCTTTGGTTCGGCTTGCCAACAATTTCTTGGCACAATTTCCCCCAAAACACATCATGTACTGTCCTTTAATCCTCTAAAACTTTATCTTTTCTCAACAATGGGAAATACTCATAAATAAACAAGCTTTCATTCCAAGGAACTTTCTGGATAGGAGATAGATTTTGAGTGCAGGCCAAGCCATACATTAGGTATGAGGACATATAAAACCCTTCTTTGGTCATTTGATTTTGCTTGAGCTGATCCCTAAGAGATACGGCTATGATCTCGGCCCAGTCTATGTGTTTTCTTCCTTCTAGAATGATCTCCACAGAATGGAACATCCATTCGTCAAAGTACAAGGCCTATTCTGAGCCTTTCAATCGGTGGAGGAGGACAACTATATCGTGTACTAGGGGGTTCATGTGATCCTTAGTGAGGTATTTGGGAAACCATGACCCCCCTTTGTAATTGGTTTTTGTCCATCTTCTTGCTATGTGGCTTCTGTTTCTGTCAACATTTTCCCTAAATTGAGCCAGAGACTGGGTGGGGGTGAAGTTAACAAGACCCTCATCAGATATTTTGAAAACTGCTGCAATGGTTCCACGGTTCACAGGTATTAGGGTTTGACCCTCCGAATTTAAAATACTCTTCAATTTAATATCATATCTATTGATACATTCTTGTACTAACTTTGGACAAATGGCGGAAGGTGGAAATGCGGCTGCTTCTAGTAGATCACTGGCTAAAATTTATACAACAAACTATTCGTCAACATGAGAAGAGAGTTTTGAAGTTATGGAGTCAACCGAAACCCCTAACAAATCTGTGTCTATTATGACCGGAGCCCTACATTCTAGATTATTGACATTTCCAAAGAAATGCATAACAGACTTCATATTTGCATAAGAAGATGAAAGTCTACCAGCTCACTGCTTGAAATATTGAATTTTAAGCAACAACCAGAAATGAGGGGCAGAGCTCGAAAAAGCTACCTGTAAGATTTGAATTCGACCACCACCTTTCAAGTGCCAAGATCCTGCAATGCATAATAGTGAAAAATGACTTACCCAGCCTCTTTTTATTTTCCGTTTGAAGTGCGGGATATATAAATTTATGCGAGCATTAATCGAGCCTTCAATACCAAGTGACGCTAAGCAATAAATGCTTTCAAATCAAATTATATCTTTTGGATTTGCCACCTTTTCCAATCATAATTATTTACCCTCAAACCAAATATTTTCCACCTGTGCAAGTGATTTCCTCAGTTTCCATGTACTGACCCAGCAAATGGAATCATGCCACGTCAATCAGCCTGTCTTGTCAGATCGTCACATTATTAAGAATCCCATCAGCATCCTTTCTGAACTACTTTGAACTACTTTGAATTGGAGTTCAAAGGGGTTCAAAGAGGTTCAACATCTCATAAGATGAAAAATGTCGCGCGCTTTCCTGCGGGAACACATCATTAGCAATAAAATACTTAGGCCGCTATTGAACTACTTTGAACTACTTTGAACCGGAGTTTGAAGAGGTTCAAAGTGGTTCAAATGACTTGAAATGGTATTTTATCAGTTTATGACAGATCGGAACTGATCCCAATGACACCAAAAGCTTAGATTTGACAGACTCAAATGTAAAGGCTTTGGGGGAACCAACAAGGTAGGAAAGTGAACAGAGTGAAGCTTTGACCATTGTAGAAACATGAACTTGGAAAGTTCAAATAAAGGCGACTCTTAACCATCCAACAAGGTCTTAAATCATCTTGGAATCCTTAAGGAAAGGATGCAACAAGCTTTGGATGGTTTAAGGAACCTAATCCTAAAAACATAGAAAAGACAAAAAAAAGAATGTTCAAGCGGTGGGAAGACAAGAATAAGGGATGAAATCTAATCTTCTTTTGTCTTCACATGGATTCTGGCACCTTTGTTTGATATTTTTCAAGATAGTATCTAATATTTATATTGAGACCAAGTGAACACCATTTTAGGCTAACCTACACTTGTCTTTTATGATTACTAACCTCCCTGTGCTCAATGATCAGGCGCCAAGTGTTCCTTTCTATTCTTCATCCAGGATTTCTTCTTCTATTTCAACATGCTTCTTTTTCTTGTGTTTTGTCTTTAAATCCCATACTATCACATCCTCCTCCATAGGCCAATTGAATCTTTGAATACTCTGCAATTGTTCTTTTTACATTTCCAATTTGACATTAGTTATGCCTTTGACATCAACTAAGAATTTATTAATGTCAGTCTCTGCTTTAAAAGCATCATCCAAAATTTTATTGAAATCTTCCATATCAAGATCAAAATCTGTAATAAATGCCTCTTTACTAGGTAGTCTGCTATCAAATTCATTTCTCCAAGCCTCCAAGGCCTTAATCTGATCATCTTCTCCCTTTAGTGGAGGAACAAATCTATTGAAACTTGGTCCATATAGGCTCATCTTTTCCTCTGTCTGATTTAACTTACCTTTAAAGAAAGGTAAAGTCACATTTACTTTCTTGATCTCATCTTCTACCTTTGTCATGATCTCTAGAAGATCTGGCCTAAATGGCTGTAAAGAATCCAACCTCTCAAATAGTTGTATCCTGGAAGACCATGTTACAAAGTAAGGGCTTAAAGTAGAGTTATACCCTGTCACCCCAACATGTAAAGTAGACAATTTATTGTATGCATTCAGGATTATATAAGTTTTTTCTTTTAAGATATCAATCCTATGTTGAAGTATATTCAACAATGCATTTATAGAAACTTCATTATCTTTCTTAGCCATGTCATCTGTTTTTACCTCTTCCTATTTCAATTTTTTTTTCTATTTGTGAAGGCTCTTCTGAAGGTACATATACCACTTCTGGCTTTTCACACAATTGTTTAGTTAATTCAGAAATTACCTTATCTTGCTGATGAATCTTGATGTGACACAATTCTCTATCCTTAGCTAGAGCACTAGCTTCCTCTATCAGGATACCATATTTCTTAGACAGCTGCTTTGTCTTATCTTCATTCAAATGTGGCCAGTGTGTCATTATTTGAGAAGTCTCTAGATCACCTATATTTTGAACTGTCCAAACCATTTTGTTTCCTACCATGCCCTCTTGAATGTTCAACAATTGAGGCTTCTGGTCCTTAGGACATAGAATCCACATGGAAAATGATTGGGAATTTGGACTATATCTGAATCCCTTGATCATATCACCCATTTGAATCTCAGTGGTCATATTTAAATCTGATTTCTTTCTTATTTGATTTATTATGAATGCTGAAGCTAAATCCCAACCTTCAGTAAGCAACATGCCACTTTCCAACACTAATTTTCTAGTTTCCTCAGGAGTGATGTCTTTAGTTTCAGGATCATATGACTGCAGAGCTAAGAGGGCCTCATTTGTCACTGCTTCTTCACTAGTTATTCTCAATTTCTCTCGAATCTCCTCCTTCTTTCACCATCCAACTATATCTTTAAATTAATCAGTTTTATTGAAATCATCATCTTGTAAGAATTGTTGCCGATGGATCAATCTCTCATCTATACATGTTCTAAGATGTAATTCTATGTTTTCTTCTACCTCTTGTTGCAATTTCTTTCCTTTTCTTATTTCCTTCCTCAAATTAGGATCATATACTCTGTTACCAGGAACAAGAGCACTTACTCCTTTTTTCTCTCTTTTCTCATGTAAGCCTTATCATTAGATGTCTGACCCAGATCAACATTTTGCCTTTTAGAAGAAGGCTCTTCTACATCATTAGGTTGAGCAACTTCAGTCAAGTCTATAACATGTCCCTCTTCTCTTTGTACCTAAACTATTCCTGCAACATTTTGTTGTAGTTGATTTATATGAGGTGGACTAATATATTCTTCTTCACTCTCACTTTCGTATTCAGACTCTGAATATTCAGGTTCTGGTCCTCCCTTTTTCACATCTAGATCTCTATCCAACTATTCATAGAGTGTGTAAAAATTGTCTAGCATAACTTTGATTTTATCAAAATATGGAAAATCAGGGTAAAAGCATCCAAATGCTAATCCATTTCTTTTTATTTGGATTTCTAAATTCAATAGCTCTTGGATTTTTTCTCTTCTATTCCTCACTTCTTCTTCATCAATTATATTCCTAGTAGCATCCTCCTCCACACAATCACCATGCACATATGTATTTGGTATAGTAGGAGTTAGGAGTTTCTTAGCTCCTACAATGAATCCCTCTGGATTAATATACCTATACATTGTTGCTCCCATCTTACAACTTTCCAACCACTTACGTACTAAATCAATAACACCTTTTCCAATTATAAATTGAACGATCTTGAACTTCCTAGGGGTTAATGTCCCCTTTCTATGTGGTGCAAAGTGTTCATCGTCAGTTAACAAAAGCTGCCAATTAAATTCCATTACTGCAACTCTTGATGGCACATGATATGGTAGGACATGGGGAGGATGTGTGCATCCATACACTCTAATCATAGTCAAATTCTCCTCTAAAAAGAAGTCTCTCCAATTGTGATCACCTTCCCACTTGTCAAAATACTCACATGATCTTAATAGTTGTAACACTTGTACTGGAAGTCTATTCTTATTGACACCCAAACTCTGCATCAAAAGGTAAATAATCTAGTTTTCAAATCCATAGAAATCATAGTCCTTTAAAGTGAAATTCCATATCTTAATCCAAAATTGGACAGGATTAGGCTAGTTACGATGAATTCTTTGGGGGTTATAAATTGTTTACATCCATAATGCCATAATTAAAATGCAATAAAAGTTGCATCAAAATTGAATAGTGTAAAAATTTGGGATCTTTATGCTTATTTTGTATGGCTACAAACCCTTCGTCCATCCTGTCAATAATATATTGGATGTAGTCATAGATGGTGCTAGAGTGCACATCTTGTAAATCCAAAACCATCATCAAAATCCCAACATTTGTCTTCTCAGCTCCTCCATCTCTACCCAACACCTTACACAAAGCATAAGAAATGTATTTTATATAAAAATGCAAATCTTTGAAACAATAAGGTGGAGTTCCTGGCAAAGGGACAATGTCATTTTTGACCTCTTTAAGCATATGTTTCTGTAACTGATTCCTAGCAATCCCAGGCTGTAACCTATATCTTTCCTCCTGCTTTGTTAGATTAATTTGAGTAGACATAGTACTATACAAGATGAAATATTGCATAAAATAATTCCTATTTAGAATCAACAATGCAGTACCATCACTCTTTTTAATTGCTTTTGACAAGGGGTGATAGTGGTTTCCTAGACCTAGAAACAAGTCTACATCTATGAAAACATCAGGAACAATGAACCTAGCCAAACCACTAGTCCAAGGGTTTGATATTGGTATGGCTTTATTAGCATTCTTATAAAATTAATTGTAAAGAGAAAAACCTATAGACCCTATGTCTAAGCATCTCTGATATTGCAGTACTCATCTACCAATATGTCGGCATTTACCCTCTTGTTTTGTGTAGATCCAGGTAACAACTTCAAAAATTCATGAGAGAAGTTCCTCTTTCCCTTAGCATCTTAAACAACCTCATTGCTCTTCCCACTGGTAGATGCCACACTAACTACTTTACTCACTTTTTTATATTCTCTACTTCCTTTTCACCGATATTGAAACAAATTTTCTCTTAGGACACCTTACCCTTCTCTGTGCACTAAAGACAATTCAAGAATTCTAAAAACTGAATGATCACCCTAAAATTGATAAAAACTTTACTGAATTAACAATTCTTTCTTCTTGGACATAGAAAACCTATCAAATTTTCCACTCTAAAATTTTGGATGCCTAATGAATCAAAACAAACCTAAGATCATCCCTTTATGGTAATTTTAAAAATTACTTAGCTCATCATTGAAGAATCAATAAATTCCACCTTCAAATTTACATGCTGTGGTATTAATTGAAATCCTAGCCATAGCTCATGAATGTGATAGGAAATCGAATTCAAATGAGTACTTATCAGAAAAACCCTTATAAAATTCAAATAAAATCACAAGTTTTGATATGATTGGCTCTTTATCATACATCTCAGCTACCTTTTTCACATAGTCATTAATCCTCTCCATTCCTATTGGTTGATGAAATTCCACATTGTCATGTTAGAAATTGCCATTTATAAATATCACTTTTCATATCTGGTGACCTAGCGACTATGCATTATCTTCTTGTCGCTAATCAAATCTCTTAACTCAAATTTCTTCTGGAGATCTGGCGACTGCATTATTCTCTTTACCTCAGCTTAACTATAGTTTACTCTTGGAGATCATGCGACTAAAATAATCCTAGTTGCAAGAATAATATCCTAACTTTGAGTTTATTTGGAGACCCCACGACTACAGTTACCTTTTCATCTATTAAACTCTAATCGCTAAGTCTCTGAACGCTTCTTTCCTTTTATGAGACATCATGACAACCCTTAGTTTCTTAATCACTGAATAAAATTACTCTTTCATATTTATGAAACTTTATTTTATCATTTCATTTTAAATTAACTTTAGAGACTACATGAGTAAAGCTCAGTCTCGATGTATCAAGAACATTTTTACTATGCGCAAATTTTATAGAGACTCAGTGACTACCATTGATCTTATCTTATTTTACATCTGATGGCTCTGCCAGCTCACTGAATACATTCTTGAAACCCTAAATCATCTGGAGACCATGCAATCGATGCCTCTTGCTTTATTCACTTTGGACATGTGTCTCATCTTTAGTTGTCTGTCTCCAAGTTGCTAGAAGAATGTTGACTTATCAAGTTTGACTAGTGACTACCTGACCACTGTATATTTTATTTCAATTTGAAGTTTGTCACCAAGTCTGTAAACCTTTTACTTAACTTATCTTTTATCTAGAGACATGGAAACTAAAGCCTTTTAACTTATCATTAATTGTGCTTTGATTCTGGAGACTCTGCAACTATAGGAATCGCTAAGCCTCGTGATAATTTACTAATCGCAGGATATACTGCGTGACAACACAACTTAACCATTTTGTCTCCATGTCGCTAGATCATGTTTTCTTCACTGAGAGACTTCGCGACAAACGCTTATTGCTAAGTCTCATGACTTATAAAGTATACTCTTTTCCACTTAGAGATATCTCGACTAAAGTGAATTGCCAAGTCTCATTATGAAATGGAATATTCATTTAACATTAGGAGACTGGGCGACTAACCTTAAAAATCACATGACCTTTTTATAACTTAAGCTTTTCAAAAAGTAACTCAAAAATATAAACCACATTAACATATCTAGGGTTTTTTAACACTTTTGCATATAATGAAACCTAGGATAGGAATTTTTACCATTTCTCTGAATTTTGACCTAATAACATGGAATTTTCTTAGGGACCTTGTAGCTTTGGACACATTTTTAGATTTTGTGCAGTTTTCAGTCACGAAGATATCAAAATTTTTATGGTAAACACTAGAAATGGGAATACAACGAACATCTAGCTTGATCATCTGTCTTGAATACTAATTCTAAGGTTACAAGACCATTAGGAAACTTATTGGACTTGAGATACACCACTTGATCGTCATAGTTTTTCTTCAACCTATCTAGATAATGCAATGAAAAAATGTCTTCTTTGAGAAAAATTTATAAAATTTTCTCATCACTTTCAAACACTTGCCAATTGACATCATTATCACGAATGGAAGGCCTAACAATAATATTAAGATGGTGTTGATAATTTTTCACCAAAATTTTATTAGGAATATCAAACTGAGATTCAACAAAAGCTAACCTATCTGCATGTTGATTCAGCTTCCTATGAATTGTAATTATATTAAAGGCATGAAAATCCTCAATTCCATCCCACACCCTATGCTTTTAAGATTTTATAGTATTTAATTTTTATTTTCACTTATCCCCTTTACATAATAACAATTAGTTCACTATCACCATGAACCTCCAAAGCCTTAATACCTCTTTTCCCACCCCAATCTAGTCTATTAATCAAACTTTCATACTCAGCAGTGTTTCTTGTAGAAGAAAAACTAAATCTAAAAGATGCATAATATTTGTCACCTTTAGAAGAGAAAAGAATTGCACCATCACCATAATCATGTTTTATTCTAGCACCATCAAAGAACAACTCCCAAACTTCAATTCTTTTTTCTTCTTCTAATATTTCACTCGTTGCCTTAAAAAGATCTGGCATCGTGAGACTAGCTTCTTGGAGCATAGTTCCCAAAACCAACATCCTAGAAAACACTATCCTAAGCATCTAAATTATTTAATGCTCCACACTCATCTAGGTAGATATCTGGAATGTTTTCTATTTAGGTATATGTTTCCTTTATGACTGGAACATCATTATTATCAAATGAAAGACAACTTGCATTGAAGGCATTAGACACCTAAGGTTCTATAATTTGTGTTTCTAATGACTCTAATTTTATAGTCACTTTGGTTATATATCTGGAATGAAAAAACATATAACACCAATTAGAAGAAAGGTATCCTCGTATCTTGGCTTTGAATTCTGTTGATAGAAATAAGGCAAAACCAGGAGGTAGATCTATGATATAAATGTCTAGAATGATAGAGAAATTAGGACTAGCATGAAGGAATACGCTTTCATCTTTGAACACACCTAGTGTATTCATTTATGAACCATGAAGTTGTACTACTCCCTTTTGAAGTGGTTCATATTTTAGCCCTATTTGGTTAGCTACCTTTCTAGACATGACTGAACTTGTGGCTCCACTATTTACCATACAATTTTTTACTAAGAAATTTCCAATTATTAATGATAAACAAAGGGAGGTGGTTTTATGTTCTTACCTTGATCAACATTGACCTTGGTGTTTCTTATTTGAACTTTCTTTTCTTGATCATTATTCACCAATGTTGGCTTGCCAACATCATTAGTGGACTATTCTGGGATTTATTCCTCAAACATTTCCTTCTTCAAGATCTCAGGTTGTTCTAGGATAGCTAAGGAGTCCCCCATAGTCATTTTCACATTCATTTTCTTCATATTTTCCACATATTGAATGATATTGTTCTATGTATCTTCTAGTGTGCGTTCACTATTGTGGGATCTACATATTTGGGAGATTGGCCCCCCTTGATTGGCATGATGCGATGTCTTTTCTACATGTCAATAGTTGGTATTTGTTATGATTCTACAGATGTGGCAGTTTGTCCTCTCTCTTATGTTTTCTTCCTATCTAGAGCTCTTCTTTTGGATCGAGTATTAGGTGCAATTGAAGATTCACCATTTATACCACTAAAATCTTCTCCTTTCCAATTAAAGAATGTAGACTCATTAGGTTGTTCAACTTTTTGTGCCACAAATGCATTAGAGGATGCATCTAAATGTGTGCTTGATGCATTTTTTACCATGAGTATTTGATTCACCAACCTATTCAAACATATAGCCTGATAATGTTGTTGATTGCATGGAAAACACCATTCATTTTCTAGTGCTAGGCTATTTTTTGTTGGAACCACATTCTGACTCAATTTTTAGAATTAAGAGGTAATGGGTTGTAAGGCTGAAATGGCATTTGATTTGAATTTTTCCTCTAACCTTTGTAATTTCCCTGGTATGGTGGTTTTTTTTGGGATAGGATTGTTCCTACCATTTATACTACTGATTAAGACCTTGATTTTATTGTTGAAAAGGTGGCCTAACCCGCTTGCTTTTGTCTTTTGATATTGGTCAACTTCTTACTAATGTTCTGCAAAAAAATCTTCATTTCTTGTTGACTATTTCTCATTTCTTGGAGTTCTTGTGAAGGACCTTATTTTGATTCATCATTTCTTGAACTAGCTTGAGGTGCTATTATAGTAGGTATATGAGTGAATGAAGGAATGTGTAAAGGGAGATTGGGCTACATATCAATGAAGATAGGTATGGGTGGTCTTGGGGCTATTATACCATCTTGAATAAGACAATTCTATGCTTTAACAACTATATAAAAAGCTTGGGGTAGTGATGTGCCTCCCATAGACTGGATCATGACATATATATTTCTATTTAAACATTTCAAAAATATAGGAAAGCATAATCTGTTGATGGCCTTATAGAAATAGGAATCCTATTCCATGTCTTAAGAAATCTATTATTAAAATCTATAATCTATTCTTGAGGGGTACTTTTGATAGTAGCGAGTTTCTCTACTAGGGACAACTAATCTAATTTATCTTTGAAATATTTTTTGAGGGAGTCTCCAAGTCTATCCCATGAATCAATGAAGCCAACTGCTAGGGTTGAAAACCACTCGAGGGCTTTAACTTTGAAGGAGGTTGCCATCAACTTGGTAGCCACATCTTCCTCAATGAAATGATGTATATTATAGATAGTAGCCACATCTCTGACATGTTCACAAGCAATTTTTTGGATTTCGCCTATGAAATTAGGCAAGCTTTTTAATGCTGCTAGAGGTACATCATGGTGTTGGGAAAAATTTAATGGTCTAACCTAGTTAAAGGGTACAAATGCAAATTGTGTTTCCATCGTAGGAAATGATATTTTCTAAATAAAAATTGTATGGGTTGCACTTGAACTTTTATTGGTGGATGGGAAAGTGCCTTGAAATGTTGAACTTGTATCTCTTGCAGAAAATAAAGATGGAGGATTAGAATTACCAGTTGGTGAAGTTGAAACTTTTAACAAATCCTTGCTTAAAGACCTTCCTCCACTTCTTGTATGAAATAAAAAGGGTCTTTCTTCTACAACATGTGGTGTAGACTACATTCAACTTGTAGGAGGTGTCCTTTGGGATGCTCTCACTTATCTTTTTGTTGGAGACAACTGCAAAAATTCAAAAGGTTTTGAGCTTCTTATTTCTATCTTTCTCATAAACCTTAGTAAGACTTGATCTTTCTTGTTCTAAACATTAGTGGAATCTCTAGATATGCTTTTAAAAAAACTACTTTTAGGTCTATACTATGTAATTAGAATATCAGAGAAAACATAGCTTTAAAAGATGAACTTCTTTTGTGTCCCACAAGGCATGCCAAAACTGTTATACACCAAATTTGCACCCCTAATAAACTTGAGGGTATAGTGATATGATATCATATGGGATTCACTTCTAGGTTTTGGGACCTTGATAAAATTAAAGTGAAACCTCCATGTTTTAGGCCGCTTCCTCTTGGATAATGACATATTCTCCTCATAAAACTTGAAATAAAACTTGGGAGGAAAAGGGATAGAAGGAAACTAAAAAATAGAAAAAAGGAAGAAACTTAATGTATTAGGTGATACACTAGATACAACAAAAATCATAAAAAAATAGCTAAGATTTAGCATGAGATCCTTGACTTAAAGAAAGTACAACTTTCTAAAGAGGCTTGCAAAAGTGTTTCATTTAGAGGTCTGAGATGAAACTATTCAAGGAAAGAAATGTTTTCACAAAAATAGCATTCATGAGCGTAAACATAGACTATGAACTACAAGAAAACATTCACTCCAACATATAGGTATTGAAATGAGACAAGGTAATAAGGAATGGAAAAAATTTACAAGATTATATTTATCAATCATCCACGAACATACACAAAAATGTAAAAAAGAAAGAGGAATAAAGTCACTCAAAGATCTCTCCAAACCTCAGCCATTGTATTATGCTTCAGTGAGAATTAAAAACATATGAAAACTTGAGGACAAGTAAAATATCACATAAAATCTTACGTAATCCCAAAAAAATCCTTACAAAAAGCTTTACAAACTACTTATATACAAACTCCTCAACTACTAAGGCTTGGGAGTCGATCCATCATATTAGATCAAAATAACTTAAGGTTTTGAAAATATATTCTTGAAAACATTCAGAAACCCTAAAATAGTCAATTCTGTTCATTAATGCATCTTGGAAAATATCCCAAATGATTAGATATGTCTTGGAGATATCTCCCATCACCATAATTTTGACCAAAAATATCAATCTAATCCATCTACCTTGTCTGCAGCTTAAAAATCATGCCACCGCCATGAAAACCCTAAGAAAGATTTGAATATTTGAAATGTCTGATTGTAACAGTCATAGGTGGCACATAAAATATCATCAATAGTCTATAACAAGACATTATCTCCTTTTAAAACTGAGTCATCGATCTTATCTACGCTACCCACAGCTTAGGATCTCAAACTTCTATGTGACAGGAAGGCGAAATTCCTCCTACATTATCTGTCGTGCATCTTAGCATCTAGGTAAAGTAATGGCCGCACGATGAACACCAAATAAACCATGCATTAATCATAAGCCTTTCTTTGAAATTGCAGGTCCCACTTAATTAGGAAGGACACGTGTCACACTATTGCTAAGCCTTGAACATTAAACATCCTGCATCTTTCTCTTAAAGGATTAGCACACACCGTATATTCAACCCTACTCTGACTATAGATTAGCTTCACTTACATTGGCTATCCTTCTATGTGGCACCATGTTGTGAATCTTTAAACAATAAAAAGTGAGCATCTCATGCTTTGAGGCTTAACAATGACCATCAAATAAAAAACAACTTGACTAATCTTTAATTTAACTTGTATAATATTAAAGATAGGTATATATATAAAAGATAGTTTATTTCCAACTTGTAATGTCACATTCCTTATTAGTCTATTTTATAGCTACTAGATAAACGTTTTCTTTGACAAAAAAAATTCTTGTGTTAGTTAAGAAAATTTCTTTTCCTAGCTACCTAATTAGAAGGACCCTTGCAATGAGGTTGAAACAAGGTAAATGATGGAGAATATTGACATTAAGCATAAATTAAATGTTGAGAACAAACTTTGTTGTTAATATTGTTGGCTATCTATCTTGTTTTGATACTTTATCTAATCTAATTGCATGAAAAAAGGTCACAAAAGAGTGAAACAATTGTTTCTAGAAGGATTATAAAAAAATGATTTTTTTTCATAGTACAAAATTTAGAAACTAAAGTGACAAAGACATCCTCATGATAATATTCCATTGTATTCATATTCATCAAGACAATGTCAAACCCTTGTTTCTATGTGTATAGAATTAAAATATTGAATCTATAGTAAGTAACAATTTTTTGAAAAAAACAAAGTGATGACTAATAAACTAGGACATACAAATTTTTTAATATTAATACTATGAAAGGTGATAATAAAACACGTTAAATATTGCTTTTCATCTATACAAACTTGAATATTGAAATAACAAGAAGTATTTTGTTTGGTTGTCAAAATAGCTTGCCTCAATCAAACTCAACTTTTGTATTTCTACCTCCATGGTAAAGTTTATATTTTAAAATGTAGTAAAGTAAAATTTGAATTCTTCAAAATGAAAGTACAATTAATTTTATTTAATGAAAATTAGTTGTCCTCTTTTAACATCACGCATATTCAAATACTAGACTAGAATGACAAAATATTAGAGAAGGAAGACAAAAAAACACAAACACATGGAAGATGTGAAATAAATTTAAAGTAAACATTGTTTCATTAGTAATATTATTCTTCACAACCTTACAAGGGTGAGAAATTCATACATAATAGGAAAAATATTTGTCTGTGATTGAATTGAAAGAACATATTTTTATAAGAATAGAGCTAAACATCTGAAAAATGACCAATCAATTTTTTTTTCATTATGACTGCATGTAAGATATTTAGTTTTCTAATAGCCATGATAATGCAATACATAAATGATCACTAGAACTACAAGAAATTGTAATATTCTAGTATGTCATGTAGACATCGTGACTTTTTAGAAAACAAAATCAAACTTAGAAATATAGGAACATCATAAAATATATGAGTATAGTGTTAGTAATATTGATTAAAATGTTGTATTAACAAATTTAGTAAGGGGACACAATATAACATAAAATTCTAAGGTTATGAAATTTGTTACACTATAATTTACTCTTGCTTTAGTAGATATAATGCTAATGTAGAACATGGTAGCTACTATTTCTCATATTTTGTGAATATAACTTCCAACTTATTCATCTTCCATCATTTTAGCTTCTTGAAATAGACATATCCAGTCTTATAATCTGATTCTCTTAGCATGTTTATCACATTCAAAAGTAGATTCCAAATATAACCAAATTTCATGAGATCTTCTCAAAGATTTTTCTTGACTGTACTCATTCTTGAGAAGTACTGACAAAAGTGCTTCTCTGGAAAGTATGTTATACATGAATAGATATCTCTTAGTTATAGTACATTCATCTATACTATCTTCTTTAATGATTTCATTCTCATTCTTAGTAATAAACCAATATCCTGGACCTAAACATAACAAGTGTTTCTTCATCTTCTCTTTCCAGCTATCATAAATAAATCTCAAACTTAGGAATTTCTATTTTGAAATGAGTCTTCATTGATCTCCTTAAGCTGTTAAACTTTTCCTTCAAGGACATAATCCTTTGATACCAATTATTAGAAAGTAAAGTCCACCAAGATAAATAAGAGGGGGGGGGATGAATGAGTTATCTGAAAAATATAACTTTTATCAGTCTTATTATCTCTAAAACATGTCAATAACAATAACAAAAACCATAAAAAGATAACAATACACAATAACACCATATTTGTTAACAAGGGAACCTCTTGATCAAAGAGTAAACCCCAGTAGGATTGATTCCCACTAAAATATGTACTTATATAAATATTCCTTGTGAGAGGATTGACTCTATTAGGAGTCTATAAAATACATTCAATACATATCAATCCCTTTTAAGAGACTTTGAATCCCTATTAAAAGATTCTGACCTTGTTAGGAGTTGTGAAAGGTAGAAGGACCCACTATCCAAACATCTTCAACAGAATGACCACTAAACTCACTATCCAACTAATCTATATATTATTTAGAACATAATAATACCAGATAAACTGAATTCTAAAAATCTAGATCCTCTCTTCTCTAACTGTGCCTCTACTGCACCAAATACTACAAGATCTCAAATCCCATATCTACCAACATCACTTCACATACAATCATATCAACACTGCTACAAAATATTACATGCATATCTCTCTCTCTCTCTCTCTCTCTCTCTCTCTCTCTCTCTCTCTCTCTCTCTCTCTCTCTCTCTCTCTCTCTCTCTCTCTCTCTCTCTCTCTCTCTCCCCTTATAAAATCAAAATAAATAATCTTTCCTTTATACCAAGCCAAATACTTCACAATTGAGTCAGCCAATTAAGCCCAAATAATTAAAAAATATAAAAAAATACACGTTCCATAATAACATAACACTATCACCTAACAAACTTAATAAATATTCACACATATGATCCAAGACTAAGTTATCTTAGTTAGATCACCTTCATATTGTCTTCAAACTATGCATAACTTAGGAAAAGGAAATTCGATACCAGCGAAAAAATATAATCGAAACATCGCAAACTGTCACTCAAAAACTCTGTCAAAATATGATCTTCAATAAATCTAAAATAACTATAACCAATAATTGAATCTCCATACGCACTCTTAAACACATCATCAAGATACTATCTAAAATATGTTCTAAACTACCCATAACCTCATCTACAATTCTTTGTTTGTTCTAACTCAATATTTACATGTTTCTCTGTCAATCTTCACTAAAACACTATGATGATATAAAATAGTATGTTGAAATCAATGAAAAACATAGTCACTAATGTAACATATTCCAACTCCAACAATGCAAAAATTACAAACCATGTTGTTTCAGCATGTGACTCTTAAACAAAAACGAAAATACGCATGTCACAGACCCCATTATTCTAACAGTTTTCTTGCAGGAGGGGAGGGCTTGAAATATAAGACAAATCCAAAAAATGAAAAATCCATCTTCTATTTTTTCTTATCTTTTCTTCTTGTCTCAAGCTTAGGAATACTTCAATTTTGGGATTTATAAAAGGACTATGTGCTTCTCATACACACTTGAATTGAAAATTAATAACTAAAAATTTTTCTTGTGTATTTGGCATGCTTGTACATCTATAGAGTGGTCCCACTATTAACATACACTATCCTCTCCCACTAGCTCTTGTGGTTGTTGGTGCAAGAGAAAATGTTAACAACACTTAATTTTTATTTGGGGAGGGCAGTCTTTAGTGCGAAAAGTGATACTCACCCCAAAGAATGACCCAAGCGGTAATAAGGTAAAGTCAAGCTATTCTAAACCACTATATATAAAATGTGGTTTTCATTAGTGTCAAACTAAACAGGTGTAATTTTTTTATGCCAATGAAAATTTCCTTTAGTATCCTTATGATGCATTAAAATACTCCATTAAAAGACTTAAAACATCTTGTTTTGAAAGGACTCGAAGAGTCTTCATAATTTGGAATATCATTTGACTATAGACACCTAAATAAATGTCCTTAGAAAAACATCCAATGTTTTTACTTACCAAAAAATCCTCTACTTGTTGATACAGAAGATTGGACAAACAACTCGGGCACCCCATATACTTGCAGTGCCTTGTAGAGATAGAAATTCTTGGAGAAATGGTATCCCTTGGAATCCAAAGTTTGGTATGCATGAGAAATGTGTGTTGTGGAGGGGAGCCAATTATACCAAACTTCTATGATACTACATTAAATAAGTGTAGTTGGATTTTATGCAAGTTGGGACTCAGCGGTACTGTTATTACCAGCCATAGTTTTTTTATTCTTTCTGATTAATCTTGGATCTAAAAAAAAATTTTCCTATTATTTTTTCTTATCTAATCATTTTCAATACCAAAACAACATCTTACAAAATCAAATGTGTCAAACATGTTGAATGTCAAGGGTATGTTAGAGCTTTGTCTTGTAGAATCCTATTGAAGCATTTATGCTTGACTCGTAGATTCCCAACTCTTGATTCAAACAATTAAAAGTCTAATTAACAAGGATTTTATCCTTCTTCTCTTTGAGATCCACTAACTTAGGTGGGTGTACCTCTCTTGATTTAGTGCTTCTCAGTAAATCACATAGTGGATCAAGGTTTCACACTGAATTGTTAATGACATTTAGTGCAACAAATGGTAACAAATCATGCAGATTCTAATCACTAGTCTTATACATAACTTTACAAACCAAAGGATGCACTTGAAAATAGAAAATAAAAGTGTGATAAGGATTCTCATCCTTCTTCTCTTCGAGCCTCTAGCTTAGGCAGGCTAGCCTAATGATTCACTCTTTAAAAAATAAAAAAAATTACTTGGATTCTTTAATACAAATGATAAACATCTATATTATTAAACATAAAATAAAAAATATTGTTTAGATTTTAAGATTTGATGATGATAACTTCTATTCAAATCTAGACTAGTGCCTTATCCATGGAAAGAGTCAAATAAAAATATTTTTATAGAAACCTTCTAATGACCACACACCCAGAACCAAAATGAAGTGCCTTCCAAATCATTCTCTCATTCCCATACCCACACATCAAATTCTTATGAAATTCTTGAACCCTTTGAAACCACCCTTAATAATTACTCTTCCCTTGAAATAAACTTAAGAACAACCCCATAGTTACCTTGTAACCAGTGTATTTAAAATGCCTTACAGATTTAATACACAAGAACTCAAATACAAACACATGAATAAATCACAGATATGCAAAAGGAATCCCACTATATTTTCATTCAAATCCCTCTGTTTTAATACATCCAAAATGACAAAAAGATTTGAAAATAGACTCAGATCAGAAAACTTCTTAGCATTTGTAAATTCACCCTCCTTAGCAATACATTACAACTTTCTATTTATATTACGCACTCGCATCCTGGAATCCTGGAAGAAACAATATGAAAAAAGATTTGGATGGCCAGGAAAAGTAAAAAGTACTAAAAGAAAAAAAAAAAAAAGAAGTTACAATTTCAGTTGGTGGTGGAAAAGATCTTGAGTAGTTGATTTTGCAATCATTCTAGATCTTTTGCAGTTGCCACCTTTCTCCACAGATGTTCAAGGTAACATTTGAAAGTTGTTATGAGACATAGTGACCACCAATATAGGCTAACTTACATTAGTCTTAATGATAATAATATTTTATGATATTAGACTTGGGTACTACTTTAATGTTGATGATATTCATGTTTTATCACTAATGTCAACATATGTTTCGGTGGAGTGAACATACTGGTTATTACTATTGTATGCTGACTAAGAGAAGTGTACTAAGACTGTATGGATGAATAAGAATGATTGAAGATAAGGATATGAATAAGGATGTGTGATGACCTTATTCCTAAGGTTTATTAGTTTAATATTAGATATTGGTGATCTTAGAGATGTTCTAGTGAAGACTGGTTTGTGGACTGTGACAGTGATGCTTGACACAGAAGGCCCCTATGTTTTGGGTATATCTTATAGGCAAAGATGTTTCAGAGTATGCGCGCTTAATGGATGATAGAGGAAAAAATGAGGAATATTCTTTGTTGATAGATAGTCATCAGATTATTGGTGACATTGAAGTTGTCATGTGTATTCTAGAGGAGACCTATTTGTTGGGTGAATTCAGAGATGCAGCATGTATTATGGATTGTTAGCATGGATTGTAGATCTTTGAATATATTTTATGTATTATAATTGATGTTTACTTGTTCTAGGTACCTTGTGTATCTTAGCAAGGTGTTAAATAATTATTTTTATATTGGGAAAGCTTAATTGGTCAACCTAATCAATTATTATAATAAGGTATATATAAGAGATCTTTTCTTTTGAAAAGAATGTAATGGAGGAATCATGAGAAGGTAATTGAAAAATAGAGAAGTGTAGAGTATGCGAAGCTTGATTAGATACTTAATGTAGAGAAGAGCTTGTGATTAGATTAATTCATTGGAACTAAACCACCAAAGACAGTTGCTATCAGATAGTTTAGTGGATTGTATATTTGTGATATACACTTTTTCAGATTGTTAATCCTTGAGGGTAGCTTTAACCTTATTTGGTCACTGTGCCTAGGAAGTGAGCCCACTATTACTCTTTAGTCCTAACAGGGTCTATCCTTTAATATGGACTATGTATTGTAATGTTGTGATAAGCTCCTAACAAGGCTAAATATTTTAAAAGGGATACTATAGTCTCAATACATAATTTGTGGGTGCTAATTCCCAATGAAGTTTTACCTTTAATAGGGTTTCCTCGACAATAAAGGATTGTTTTATTGTGTTGGAATTTACTGTGTTATCATTTTCATTATTGATTTGGTTCATCAAGTTTAAAGATTAATAATATGTATCGCAACTGATTCAGCCCCCTCTCGGTTATGCTTGTGGACTATTATTCCTAACAATTAGTATCAAAGCTATTGTTCCTTAGAGAGAAATATTAATAGATTGAGGTGATCCTTAAGATGTGTTACTACAGGAAGGATAGTCAAAAATTTAAACATGAAAAATTTGACAGTTGGAAGAACAAGATGAGAACACATTTTCTATGTTAGGGAATCTACTACTGGATGATCACAAAAAGAAAGGAAAAGATAGCGACTAGGGATGAATTGGATAAAGGTACTGAAGATGATAAGAATTTATTTTCATGTAATATGGTTGCAAGTAAATCATTGATCAATGCACCTTCTAAAGAATTCACAAAAGTAAAAGTCTTGGATTCTGCACATTAGATTTGGACAAGATTGGAAGCACTATATATAGGAGATAGGTTTACAAAGCAAGCAAAGCTATAAAACTACAACACAAAGAAGGAATCATTGAAAATGAGAGAGGATGAGAAAATTTGGTCATATTCATAGAGAATTAATGAAGTGGTTATTGGCATCAGAAACTTTAGAGGGACTTATAGTGAGGAAGAAGTGATTGCAAAGATGCTCAGATCTCTAACACCTACATATAAAACTGAAGTACAAGCTAAGGAGGATATTATACCTTTTACTCAGAACTTCAATAGACATATGTTGATTGCAGAGCTAACTACTTGTGAGGCCATAGAAGTAGGAGATTCTTTACCTAAATTTGATTAAGAATTCAAGGCGACTGTACAAAGAAAAAAAAAGACCTTATCTAGAATTGTGAGTACTAGCAATAGTGACTTGAGACAGGAACATGGAGACTATGCTGATGAATGGGAATAGATACAAGAGGAAGAAAGAAATATTGATGAAGTGGTAGCCCTAATTGATAGAAGAGAAAAGAGAGGTAAGGGTAAATTTGAAGGCAAATTACCTTTTAAATTTTTTTAATGTAACAAGATTCATCATTTTGCATCTTGATGTCCTACAGGGGTTCCAAAACATAAACCTAAGTTTTAAAAATAAGATTATTCAAAAGACAAGGAATTTTACTATGCTAGTGAAGGTGTATCTGATGATGATGTTGATTATGATGAAATTGGATTTATTTCTATTAAGGATTATGAACCTATATATGAAGAAAGAGCCGTATTATCTCATGTTGAAAACAAATCTGAATGGGTTATAGATAGAGGTTGTTTACATCATATGATTAGAGATAAAAAATAAAAATAAAAAATTTATTAGTCTGAAAAGATGATGGTGGTGTTGTTGCTATATTTGGTATAATACTCCTAATCTTATCATTGGAGTTGGATCTATTTCCCTTGATGGAAAGACTAATATTGACAATTTACTGCTTATTGATGGACTTAAGCATAATATGTTGAGTGTTGAAAATCTAATGGACATAGGTTATCAATTGAAATTCATTCATAGGAAGTGTTCTATTAGAAGTAAATCAGGAGACTTGATCAAATCTGGTACTAAATATAGAGGCAATGTATTTGAATTGAATACATATGAAGCTTCTTGTTTCATTGTGAAGGTTGATGATAATTGGTTATAAGATAGAAGATATTTTCATGTTAATTTTGATAATGTTGTGAAGGCAAGTATGAAAAATGCTGTAAGAGATCTACCTAAGATTGTGAAACACTCTAATGCTATGTGTAGAGAGTGTGCTATGGGGAAGCAAACTAGAAACAATTTTAAAAGAAAATATTATTTAGAAAAGGGAAGTGGGACGTGGTACATACATATCTGTGTGGTCCTACAAGAATAACATCTTATTATTGTGAAAGTTACTTTATAATTTTTATTGATGAATTTTCTAGAATGATATGTGTTACATAGTTCAGAGAGAAGTCTCAGGCATTTGACAAATTCAAGTTATTGAAAGAAAAATTTGAGAATGAATCTAGTTTAAAGATATAATTTTTGATTTCAGATAGAGGTGGTGAGTTTATATTAGAATTATTTAATACCTACTCTAAAGAGCATGGAATATTTAGACAAACATCTGCACTTAGGACACCACAATAGAATAGGATAGCAGAGCGAAGAAACAAAACAATATTAGATGTTGCTAGAACTATATTGCTTGAAGGAAATGTATCATGTATTCATTAGAGAGAGGTCATTGGTACTTCTATGTACACCTTGGAAAAAATTTAGATCAGAGAAGGTACAAGTAAGATTCCTTATGAATTATGGTTTGAGCATACACCTACTATAAAATATTTTAGAATATTTTGAATTAATAGTCATATCAAAAGAGATGATGAGATAGGGAATTTTGATGTTAGAAGTGATGAAGGTATCTTCCTTGGCTATTATACTAAGAGAAAAGCATATAAATGTTTCAATTTGAGATTGAGGAAGTTGATTGAAAGCTGTAATGTGAGATTATTTCTTTCTTATGATACACATAAAGACCTTAAAGTATATCAGATGGATGTGAAATCAACATTCTTAAATGGAGATTTTGAAGAAGTATACATAGAGAAATCTGATGGATTTCCTTTGACGAAAGATAAAGACATGGTTTGTAAGTTAAATAAAGCATTGTATAGACTGAAAGAAGCACCAAGAGCATGGTATGCAAGATTAGATAAATATCTACTTTGTCTTGGTTTAAAAAAAGATAATGCAGACAGTAATTAATTTGTATGAACTGATGAAGATGAAATCTTATTCATATAAGATTTTATATTAATGACTTAATTTTTGGAGGCAATGATAAAATGAGTAAGAAGTTTTATAAAGAAATAGAAAATGAGTTGGAAATGTCAATTATTGGTCAGATAAATTTTTTTCTTGCTTTGCAAATTAATCAGATTAAGAATGGTATTCTTATATCTTAGACCAAGTATCTTAAGGAAATTTTGAAGAAGTTTGGAATAGAAGATTGTAAACCTATTGGGCCACCCATGGTGACTGGATATAAACTGACTAGTAATGATGAGACTTAAAGTTTTTTTTAGACAAATTACTAATGTATGATTGGTGGTCTACAATATCGAACTCACACCAGACCAAATATTTCCAATGAAGTTTAAATTGTGGCAAGATATCATGAAGATCCTAAAGAGACACACCTTGCTATTGTGAAAAGAATTTTTAGATACTTTAAAGGAACAATAGAATATGGATTTTGGTATGAAAAATTAGATGAGTTTATTTTACATGCTTACATTGATGTTGATTGGGCATGTAATGTGGATGATAGAAAGAGTATAAGTGGTGGATCATTTTTCCCTGGGAAAAGGTTGGTTTCTTGGCTAAGTAAGAAGTAGGACCATATTGCTTAGTCTACTACTAAATCAAAGTATGTTGTTGCTTTTATAAATTATACACTAGTTATTTGGATGAAACAAATGATGAAGGATATTGGAATAATATTTGAAGAGCTAGTGGTTATCAATTGTGATAACACTAGCACAGTGAATATGTTAAATAATCATGTAATGCATTTAAAGACTAAACATATTTCTATTAAGTATCATTTCATGAGGGACAAGGTTACAAAGAAAGAGATTAGACTGGAGTATATTAGCACAATGGAATAGATAGCAGATATATTTACAAAACATTTTCCAAAAGATGCTTTTTAATATCTCAAAAGCATGCTTAGGGTGAGAGCCCCTACAAGTGGTAATTAATTCATGCAGGTATGCATTAGTGTAGTGGCTTTCAAAGCTATATCATTTTTTGGACATGATGTATGGATGTACACCTCAAGGGGGGTGATCCCAGGAAACTATGGAGCACATTTGGGTGATTTTGAACCTAGATATTAGACATAAAGATTAAAAAAAGATAGACCTTACAAAAGATTAAAAAAAGTTATGGAACCCTTTTACATTATTGCCAAAGGGGGAGAGATTCTATGTGAAAATCCCTACTCTTTTAGGGATATTTGTGTTGAGGATATTGAGAAGATTGCACTGAGAGAGCACTTTTTGGGTTGATGGATTCTCCCATATTTTTCCATCAATGCCAAAGGGGGAGATTATTCTATGATATTATATTTGGGTACTAATGATGCTTTTGATATTAACATTTTGTCACTTATGTCAACATATTTTTTGTGGAGTGAGAAGACTTGTTATTACTATTACATGACGACTGACTAATGTGTATAGACAGTGTATAGATGAATTAGAATGATAAAAGATAAGGATATGAAGAAGGATTTGTGATGAACTTATTCCTAAGGTCTCTGATTTTTTAGGCCCATTTTGGCTCTCTACAAACAACATATTGATTTTCTCTATAGGACCACTCTAGCCTCTATGCATTGAACCTAAGACTCTCCCTACCTCTTCTCTAAGAGTTCAACTATTGTGCTTCACCTTGAAGGACTTCCACCATCAAATATTTCTCACCATGCTCCACACTAGTTCCAATGCTTTCAATGCCAAATCCTTCAAATCAACACCATACATGTTACAAGGGTCTTTTATATGTTCTATATGTTCAATCCACATCCACTCAATCCAAAGTTCATAGGTATTTCACACCAAGAAAAAGGAGTTTCAAATTGACACCCAATTTCCCTATTAGGCCAAAAACACCTATTAGCCATATTCAGTGAGTTTTTCAAGTTTTTCTCCAAAAAATTTCCCACAACCCCCAAAGTTAATCAGGGATCTATATATCCTTTTGGGAGACCTAAAGTATTTTTAAGGTCTAAATTTCCCAATTTGTATGTACATCACTGTCCTAGAAAGTAGGGCTTTTAGGCCCATTTTGGCTGTCTACAAACAACATACTGATACCTTAAGGGGGGTGATCACAGGAAACTATGGAGCAGATTTGGGTGATTTTGAACCTAGTTTTTAGACATAAAGATTGAAAAAAGATAGACCTTACAGAAGATAAAAAAAAAATTATGGAACCCTTTTACATTATTGCCAAAGGGGGAGAGATTCTATGTGAAAATCCCCACTCTTAAGGAGAATAGTGTTGAGGATATTGAGAAGATTGCACTAAGAGAGCACTTTTTTGGTTGATGGATTTTCCCATATGTTTCCATAAATGCCAAAGGGGGAGATTATTCTATGATATTATATTTGGGTACTAATGATGCTTTTGATATTAAAATTTTGTCACTGATGTCAACATATTTTTTTGTCGAGTGAGCAGACACGTTATTACTATTACATGATGAATGACAAAAGTGTACAGATGAATTAGAACTATCAAAGATAAGGATATGAAGAAGGATTTTTTATGAACTTATTCCTAAGGTCTCTTGGCTTAATATTTCATAGTGGTGATGTTAGAGATGTTTAAGTGAAGACTAGTTTCTGGATTGTGACAGTGATGCTTGACCGAGAACTTCTCTGTGTTTTGGGTATATCTTACATGCAAAGATGTTTTGGAGTATGCGAGGTTAAGAGATGATAGAGACACATGGTGGAAAGTTTTTTTTTGATTGATAGTTGTGAGATTGTTGTTGATGTCAGTTGTAATGTGTATTATGGAGGAGACCTATTTGTTAACCAACTTTAGAGATGTAGCCTGTATTATGGAGTGTGAGCATGGATTGTGGATCTTGGAATATATTTGATGTATTATAACAGATGTTTAATTGTTTTAGGTTCCTTGTATATCTTAGAAAGGGGTTAAATAAATATTTTTATATTGGGAAATCTTAATTGGCTGACCTAATCAATTATTGTAATAAGGTATATATCAGAGATCTTTTCTTTTGAAAATAATGTGATAGAGGAATGATAAGAAGGTAATTGAAAGACAGACAAGGGTGGGAGAAGCAAAGCTTGATTGGATGTTAGATGTAGAGAAGATTTTTTTATTAGAGTACTTCATTGAAACTAACTAAGAAAAGATAGTTTCTATCAGATAGTTCACTGAATTGTATATTTCTGATATACAGTTGTTCAGATTGTTAATTCTTAAGGGTGGCTTTAACCTTCTTTGAGTAGTGTGCCTTGGTAGTGAGCCCAATCTTAATCATGACTCCTAATAGGGTCTGTCCTTTAACATGGACTATATACTACAATTTTGTCATAAGCTCCTATCAGGGCTAAATATTTTAATAGGGATACTATACTCTTAGTACATCATTTGTGGGTGCTAATTCCCACCGGTGTTTTACCTTTAATAGGGTTTCCTTGACAACAAAGGATTGTGTTATTGTGTTGGCATTTACTATGTTATCATTTGCATTGTGTATTTAGTTCATAAAGTTTCAAGTTTAATAATATGTATCACAATTGATTGACCCCCCTCTTGGTTGTGCCTGTGGATTATTATTCCTAAAAAATTACCCTACATGTGCTCATTGATTAGGTGCCAATTGTCATTCACTCCTCATCTATCATTTCTTGGTCTATTGTTCTTGGTTTTTTCTTCTTGGGCTTGTTTTTGTTGTCCTAAAGTGTAACCTCTTCCTCTATTGGCCAATTAAAATATTTTATTCCTTGCAACTGCTTTAGTTTTCTTTCCCACCAAGCATCAGTAATAGCCCTTACATCTGTAAAAAACTTAATAGAGTCTGTTTCATCTTTGAATACTTCATCTAAGGCTCTATTGAATCTATCCATATCTATAGCATTGTCCTCTACTGGGAAGACCTCTTTTGCTAGCAACAAGGTGTAAAATCCTCTCTTCCACTCCTCAACTGCTTTCACCTCCTCATTCTCTTTTCTAATAGGGGGGTGAACTTTTTAAAATCAGGACCAAACATGACTAGCCTTGATTGCACTTGATTAGCTTCCCCCTTAAAAAAGGATAAAGATGTACCAATTTGTTCTATCATTTCTCCCACATGGCATATTGACTCTAGAAGGTTTTCTCTGTGGCGTTGTAGTGCCTCTAGCCTCTCAAACAATGATCCTCTTCATGACCATACACCAAACAATGGTTCTAGAGTTGTGATTTGGTCCTTTACTTCCTTTTCCAAACCAGACAACTTGATGTATGCCTTGTGTACTGCATCCATTTTACCCTTACATACACTTATCCTATGCTACAATATGTTCAACAATGCAGAGAGGGAAACCTCATTCGTGTCCTTGTCTATTGTCTCTATTTCCTATATAGGCTCCTGAATGACATTAGGTTTCATAGCTACAATATCTTGAGCTAGAGGAGGAAGAGATTTGGAAGCCTCTTCTAATTTTTTATTTAGATTTTCCACTTTCTCTTGCAATGCCTTGGTCATAATAACCCCTTTTCTCTATCCTTATCCAAGGTAATTGAATCATCAAAGAGCCTTGTATATCTTTTTGATAACTACTCTATTTTTGCCTCATTCAAGCATGCAAAGTGAGTGACAGCTTGGGAGATTTCCAGATCATAGGTATTTTGGATACTCCAAATGATCTTGTGCCCATCCATTTTTTCATCCACACTAACCAAAGATGGCTTCTATGTTTTTGGAGCCAATGACCACATAGAGAGAGTTTGGGACATTGGATCATATTCAAAACCTCTTATCATTTCTCCTATCTGAGTCTCTGAGTAAAATTGAGCTTCTGGTTGCTTCCTGATCTTATCAATGAATGCAAATGCTAGATCTTGTCTAGGCACAAGAAACATACCACTGGACTTCACCAATTTCCTAGCCTCTTCTGTTGTGATGGTTTCATAGTTAGGCTCATAGGCTTTAATAGTCTGCAAGGATTCATCTCTTAGGGTGACACCATCTATTATCTGCAAATGGGATCCAATTTCCTGTTGTTTTCTCCAAATGAGAAAGTTATTGAATTTATCAGTCTTAATAAAAGCATCATCATTTAAAAAATATTCTTGGTAGATTTGTTTCATCCTTGCATAACTGGATGGCCATTCCACCTCCTCTTGGACATCCTTTTCCTTTTTCTTTCCATGTTTGATAGTCTTCCTCAATTGGTGATGATATTGTCTATCAACAGTGACTAGGGAGGTTACTTTGTCTTTCTTCTTTCCATGTGCTTCTAACTGAGACAGTCCTGCTTGTTTTGTCCTCTACTTCTTCCTAGGAGGCTCACTTGTTGCCTTTTTATCATGAGCTTTTGAGCTCTTTTCAAAACAAAGTGGCTGATCCATCTAAGGAGGGCTATAAATCTTTAATCCTCCCTCACTATCTTCCTCATACTCATAGGGTGAGTGTTTTTTAGGCCTCCTTTGGATCTCTTCTATCTAATTTTCCAATTGACTATACAAGATATCATATGAGTTGATCATCTGGGTAACCCTAGTTAAATAAGGCACTCTCAAGAAGAAACCTCCAAAGGAATCCCTTCCTTTTTCATTTGTTTCTCCATGTGTAGTAGGTCAAAAATTTTATTTCTCTCTTTTCAACATCTTCCTCATTAAGAACATTCTTGATAACATCCTCTTCATTACACTCTTCATGCTCCTTTATTGCAGTGACACTTGGGGTTAGCAATTTCTTGGTACTCTTGATAGAACCCTTAGGGTCTACATATTTGTATTGGGTCATGCTCATCTTAAATTGCCCCAACCATTTTTTTCTTCCCTCCGTGAACTTCTTCCCAATACCAAAATCAACAATATGGAACTGCTTTAGTGTAAATGTACCCTTCCTGTGAGGAGCCAAGTGCTCTTTATCTGTCCATACTAGTTTCCAAATGAATTCCATTAAGGAAACCATTGGAGGAACATGAACTATATGTGGGGGATGAGGACACCCACAAACCCTGATTAATGTCTAGGTCTTCTCCAGATAAAATTCTCCCTAGTTATGATCTCTTGGCCACTTATCCATGTACTCACAAGGCCTTAGAAGCCTTAGCACCTTAACCAATAACCTGGTTATATTTGTACCAAGAATAATTAAAATTGTATGCATAATCCAATTTTGGAAACCACAGATCTCATTCTCATTGGAAGTATAGTTTCAGACCCTAATCAGAACTGTGTAGGATTTGGTTGGCCCTACATGTGTGTCCATGGTCTTAAATTATGAGTATCCATGTTATTTATGTTGTGAAAAAGAATCAAATGCATCAACAAAGAATAATGCATTAATTTTGTGTTGGTTTTATTTTGAATACTTATAAGGCCCTCATGCATCTTGTTAATGATATACTGAATATAATCAATTTTAGTATTCACATGAGAATTTTGAATGTCCAAGATGATCATCAACAAATCTGAAGGCATTCTCTCTAGGTTCCCATCAATTTCTAATACCCTACACAACCCATATGCTAAGTAATTCATGTAGAAGTGCAGATCCTTAAACTCATATCGTGCATTCTTGGAAGTGGGTAATGGGGCTATATAGTTATTTGACCTAGGCATGTGAGTAAGGATCAAATTTTTAACCAGATTGATCTCTTTACTATATTTTTATTTAAGTTTTCTTAGATCAATTCCTTTTCCAGAGGTATGGTAGATACCAAAATATTTCATAAAGGAAGACCTATCCAAGGCCACTAGGGCTGTCTCATCATGATTTCTAATGGTTTTAGAGATTGTATCATATCTCCTCGCCAATTCAACTAACAAGTCTACATCTAGAAATACATCTTGGACTATCAATTTGGCCAAACCAGTGTCTAGGGATTTGAGATAGGGATATTTATATCTCTATTACTATATAAATAGTTGAAGAAATGATACTAAGAAAAATTTGGGGTAATAGGGTCTCTATAACTAGACATGAAGTCTGAGAAAAAATAATCACTAACCTTTTTATTTTGGTTTGATCCTAGAAGCAAAGTAATGCATCCTTCTGAATAGTTCATTTTCGCCTTTTTCCCTTCCTTTGTATCCTTGCTTCCCCCACTGGCTAAAGCTTTGCTAGATTCTTCTTGAATCATATTTTCTAGTCTTTGAATTATCTCTTTTTGAAAGAGACCTCTCTTCACAAATCTCTACGACTTATCAAATTCTCGCTCCGCTCTTCCAAAAGCTTTGATAAGTAGAATGTACAAGGGATGAGTCAATTTATGATTGAATCATCAATACATAAATCTAGTTGGGAACTTAGAAAGTTTTTTCTCAATCACTTCATCAATTAATCTACATGTATTGAAATCAATTCTATGCTAGCCATGGCATATGAAGTTGACAGGTAATTGAATTTGATTTGAGAGCTAGAAAAATTCATGAGTTATTTTAACTTTTAAAACCTTATAAAATGTTAAATAGCCCTAGACAACAACTTATTGTCTATATTTTATTTATTTTTAACAACTCAGCAGATTACCTGTACTTTGTTAGGATCTCATATCTTTCCTCAACCTTGGTTATTTACTTTATTTCCTTTAAATGGTGTGAGAACAAGCTCCTTAGTATTTCACAATACTCATCTTTACCATGGTTTATCTAGATATTTTGATATAATTTCTTCTGTAAGTGGATGAACATTTTATTAACTCTAGGGTTTATCTAGAGACTTGGCACCTTTTCTTTATCTCATAATCTTTGAATCTTTCATGTCACTTAGGTTAAATCAAGTGAATTAGTGCACACCACTCATCTGAGTCTTGATCCATAGTTCTTATTTAATAAGAGCACTCCTTCACTTGACTCAAGTTAAGTCTATAGATTCAGGGACCAAGTAAGTCTCATGATCTCAGAATGTTTACATTAACTCAGGTCTGGTCTAGAGATTTATAGGTAAGGCTTATCTCTAAATTACTGAATGATTATCTTTACTTGGCTTACATTACAAGATCTAGCATCAGCCACTGATATTTTATTTCATCAATGATCCTTGTTGAATCTCTAAATAATTTACTTAACTCTAATTTTATGCCAAGATTCAACACTAGCCACACAAACTTTACTTTACTTCATCTCTGGCTCACCTTTTAACCCTGATTAATTCATCTCTTTGTATCTATGAATCTCACAATGTAACACTACTAAAATTTACTTGACCATGATGTAATTTGGAGATTCAGGGATAATATAAATCTCTAAGTTGTTGAATGATTTTATTAACACTAGTCTCATTTTGAGATTGCACAGACACTACATGATCTGAAAGACATCAACAGTCCTTGTCGGATCTTTGAAAGAAAGAAAAACTTTGAATTTTATATGGAAATATGGTGCTAGCCATAGATTATTATCATTATCAATGGTCTAGATCTTACCATAAAAAACCTTACTTGATTTTGATCTAACCTGAGTTAACTTGATAAAAAATGGAGATTCAGTGGAAATATAAATCTCCAAGTCACCAGATATTTTACATAACCCTAATTTGATTTTGAGATCATGTGCTAGCCCTAGATCTTGATCTCAATGAATGATCAACATTGAATCTATAAATACATTGGTACTTGACCAATTCTTTATGATATTGGGTGACAACTCTTGATATTGTCCTATATCACTGGCTCACACTAAATCTCGAGGTCTTTTACTTAACTCTTCTCATAGTGTACACTCTTCTATAATGCGTGGGGTAAAACCATAATATGGTTATCTTTAGAAGTTGCCCTAAAAAGGGAAGTGCATGATATAAGGGTTTCTGGGTTGTAAATCATAGAGTGAAGTTAGTGTATTGTGTGAATGTTGTTATGATGCCGAATTTGTCTTCAAGTGTCGATTATCTCTTGAAAGAACTTGCATTAAAAGTGTATTATAAACAATAATCATTTTTATTAATACATTGTGCGGATTTTGGAGTGCTGGGGATTTTTACCGAAAGGTTTTCCCCCGGGTAAATCATTGTGTCATTCTCATTTTTCTATGTATGCATGTTATTGTATTATCATTATGTAATTGATAAGGGTTAAATCTGAATTTGCACGATCCTCTTCTGGAGAGTTTACCCTAGGGAACTATTTTCCACACACTTAGTTTACTTTTAGTTACTAATCTTTCTCCTAAAAAGAAACCTTGTCCACTTGTACTTTTTCTATCATCAATGTTTATAGCCCAATCGACATCAGTGTAGACCTTCAATCCAAAAGTTCATGATTTCTTGTATAGAAGACCAAAGCCCTCGATTCCTATAAGATATCCAAATATCCTTTTAACTATAGACAAATTTGATTCCTTTGAATTGGAAAAAAAATATTGGAACAATACCAACTGTATGAGCTATATTTGATCTACTATGTACAACATATTGTATCTTATCAATCATTTATTGGTAGAGTTTCTCATTTTCTTTCTTTGACTCATCTTCCTTTGATAACTTGCAACTAACGATCATCTATTTTCCAATCAGTCTTGAGTCTTCCATCCCAAAAGTATTTAGGATATCCTCGATGTACACTGATTGTGTGATGTAGATCTCATCCTTCATTTGTTGAATTTGTAGTCCAAGATAAAATTTCATCTCCCCTATCAAGGACATCTCAAATTCCTTTCTCATCTCTTATGCAAAAGGTCTACATAATGTGATGTGATATTATCTACTCTCACCAATCTGTAGTTTAATGACCTCAAAGATTTTAATATTGAAAACATATATAGGATAAACTTGAATTGGTACATGGTGGAGATCATCATGTTCAGAAGGAAAAAGATGAAAGCTTAAGAGGAAATTTTGATGCTATGAGAATGAAAGAAGGTGAAGATGTTTCACTATACAGTGTAGGACTGAGATAAAATATGAATGCTATCAGATGTGTTGGAGGACTGATAACTGAAGAAGATGTTATAAGAAAACTATTGATAATATTGTTACCTATGTATGCCATCCAAGTGTCTGCAATACAAGAACTAAGATCTATTCCTCAGATGATTATTTCACTAGATGCTACTATTGGTAGGTCAATTTATTTTGAGCTTAATGATTTTGATAATATTTTACCTACTACTGCTAGGACTGAGTCTTCATTTAAAACATCTTTGAATATTTGAAGTTCTAGGGAATCTAGACCGAGTTATGGTTATGCAAGTAGTGCTAGTGAAAGATTATATAGTTTCAAGATTGATTTAGAAGAACTATATTATGAAGATAAAGAAAATGAAAGATAATTTGAAGCTCTACTAGATAAAATACCATAGAGAGGTAAAGGCAAGTACCGAGGTAAGATACCCTTGAAATGTTTCAAATGTAACAAGATTGGACACATTACTTGAAGATGCCCTGAGAATGAAAGTGATGATGTGTTATTGCCTCCAAAAATAATATCATCAATAAATGTTCCTTAAATAAAGTTTTACGAGCTACATCATTATTGTTTTACCAACATAAGACACACATAAAATATACAGACATAAATATGGACACATGGAACACATATAAAATATACTTGAAATGGACACTAATTAAACCATTATATATCAAATGATACAAGTGAATAGGTACATAGACTCATACACATGATATTTACCTCATCACAACCTATCACGTTGCTTTTTACATAAAAATTTGGCCCTCATTGGACTTGGTTTGCATAATTTGTTTATATCATAGGGAACCTTATCATGTGCAATTCCTATTTTTCATGGCTCCTACACACTCAAAGTGAATATAATTATAAGAAGATAGGTATATAGTTGAAGAAAATTAATGTAACAATAATTTATCATGTATCATTATCTATCTATCAAGTTAAAACAATCTACTTCAAGCTAAATCCCTTCCAAATATAAATACATGACATAATAAATGTACACAACCACAATATTCTCATGATCATCACACAATAAATGTATATAATATTGACCACCTAAATTTATTAGTCTAATATAAATGATCATTAACATACATCTAGAGTCCAATATAAATGTCAATTTTTATCCAAATTTTGACTATCTTAAATTCAACACTCTATAAGAGGAAAATAAAGTATCATTACCCAAAAAAAAAAGGTACAAAATATATAATACAATTATCATCCTAGGGGTGGCATCACATATTTCAAAACACCCTTTTCCTATTCTTTCTTTTTATTTCTTTGGAGGTCTAAAGGATTCATCAAGGTTTAACCTCAATGTGTCAGATATTATTGTTTTAGGAGCTTGATATGTCCAAATGTTTAGGATGAGGGAGACTGGAAAAACCTTTTTCTATTTTCTCAAGGTTAAGGGAGCTTATTAAAATCATAATTATTTTGATTGTAGGGTTTGGCCTTGTATTAGATTTTGAGCATGATATTATGCTTTTCCTTCAGGTTTCTTTTTGTAGTTGTTGATGGGGATTTTGGTTTCTCTATTTTATCTATGGGTTCTAGATCCCCATTAAAATATGTTTGTAAATGATTTTGGGATCCAAATCAAACCCTATTTTACTTAAGAAAAAATCATATCTTATTTTTCTAATTTCAATGAATTGAGATTTTTTTTACCTAATTTACCAAAATAGTTATAAACAAATAATAGAAAGTGAGCTACTTGGTATGTATTGATGCTAACACAATGAATATTCACATAATTTTTCACTCACCAAACAATTGCAATAACTAGAATATGCTAAGTTCTTGTTGGAATATGTTGGAAAGTGGTAGTTTTGGTATGGTATGAGACACTTATGGGTTGTCATTTATGGTAACACATCTGGTATATTGATTGGTTGGAATGAAGTTTAGATTTTGAGACACAGTCTTGAAAATGACTAAGTACATAAGCAAACATACAGAGTAAAAAAAAAATTTTGATAGCGAAAATAGAGTACAACATTTTATGACTACAGAGCTTAGAGGAAGATACTATGGAGTATGTATGACCTCTAGTTAAGATCTATTTGGTTTTGGAGATGATTTCAATGACTTAGAGAGATTTGAAGACATGCATAGACAACTGAACAACATAATAGAGCAGTTGAACAAGTAGTGATCAATCAAGGAGTACGTCGCGAACACCTGTAAAGATAAGTTTGATTATGATTTTGGATAACCTATATTTTGGTTATGTAAGAGTGCCAAATTTTTAATTACTCTTTACATTGTTAATTATATTTTGTATTGAGAGCTAAATGTGTAATATTAATTGAGAGAGATGACTGGATGATAATATATATATATATATATATATATATCTGTGTGTGTGTGTGTGTGTGTGAAGACTTTTTGTAAACTGATGATATGATGTGATGATGACATAAGGAAAGATATGTATGTATAAAAATGGAAATATGAGAGAAGAGGTTGACATAGATCATTGAAGAGCTATGACTGGAACTATTTAAGCATTGCAGATGCTTGTTTTGTTCGTTATTGAGAACGCTTGGCAACATAATTTTTGTTGTATGGGTTGTATACTTAGCTTCCCCCTAGTAGGGTGTTGTATACCATTAATAGGGTTGTTATTCATTTAACAAGGAAATGTACTATGTAATATTCAGCTCCTAACAGGGCTAGGTATCCTAATAGGGATACTATACTTTAGTGCATTTTTGTGTGTACCATCCCCGCCAGGTTTTCCCTTGACCAGGGCTTCATTAACAACAAATAATAGTGTTATGAGTTCCATGTTATTTTCTTATGTTCTTTTAATTTCTGTAAGCTTATGGTTTATTTAGAATTAGTTTAACTTTAACTTAAAGTGTTGTAATATTGGTTCACCCGCCCTCTCAGTATTACTCAATCCTAACAATTGATATCATATATCTTCGCCCTTGAAGAGAAATTCTAACAGCTTAAGGGATATCATAACAAATTCATAAAATTTGCAAGAGAATTTTGAAGGAACACTTGAAGACCTTGATAAAGTGAAATAAGAAAATGGCGACTTGAGATTCAATTTAAGAAAAGCTAAGGGATTCATCAAGAAACTAAATGATCAACTTGAAATTTCTAGATATTAGAGATAGGATATTATGGTTCAGAGAAAAAAATATTCAAACAATGACAATTTAGATCCGATAAAGAAACTTGAAGAAGAGAATGATAATTTGAAGCTTGAGAATGACAATGGATAAAGACATTCAACAAGAAAAGAATGATCAGAATAAGAATGAATAAGATTCAAAATATGCTAATATTCTTATGGGACAAATGAAGATTAACCTTGACCATTATAAGAACAAGAATCTAGAATTGGAGAACTATAATTAGATCATAAAAGGTGAACTTTTTGAGACAAAGAAACACATTGAGAAACTTCACATGATAAATTAATTGATTGATTAACAGAGAGATAGAAAAAAAACTAAAGGTGATATGACTGGTATTGGCTTTAATGAAGCTGAATGTCCTAAGAATAAATAAGAAAAATATGATGCAAAGATTGATGGAGAAAAACCTATTCTTCAAGAACCTAAAGAACAGACCAGACCTTTCATAAGTAGATTTTTTAGGTGTAACAAGTTTGGAAACATCAAGAGAGATTGTAGAGGTAATACCTATTTCATAAATTTTTCTCGTTATTGTTTTAATTGCATTGCATATGGGCACAAGAGAGTATAATGCAGGAAACCTGATCAATCTAGATTAAGACAAGATTACACCAGAGAAGAATAAGTGTTGCCCAATTTTCCCACTCTGTGCAATTGACCTGGTTTGCCCTGTCTGTTTTCATCTATCTTGTTTTCCAAGGATTTCACTTCTCTGCTAAAACCCTAAACCCCCTGGAAAACCCTAGCAATCAAGTGTTAATCGACATATCTTGAAAACCCTAGGCCATGTCTTCTATTTCATCGTTACCTTTTTTCCAATCACTAAGGACCTGTGCTTATTCTCAGTCGCTTGATCGCTTTGCCTCATAGAATATTCCTGTTTTATCTCCCAACTTTGCTTTTTGCTTTGTCGCGTAGTCTAGTGATCTTTTGGAATATTCCCCAGATGTCTTCCGACTTGGCTACAAGTTTTTGGTCGCTTGATCGCCAGATATGTCATGAGCCTTGATGGAGGGTGGGTCCCAAGTCTTTGGTCGCTTGATCGCAGTGAAATTTGTTTCAAGTTATTAAGTTGCGCCAGTGCGCGACGAGCTGCCAATCACGGTCGTCGCGCAATCGCGATCTATTCTTGCCCAGGTCCCATCCGTTTCTGACTGTGCAACGAGCCGAAGGATAATGTCATCGCGCACTCACCGAGTAGAAGAGATGAAGATGATATCAGTCGCGAGTATGCGATAAGCAAAGAAGATCTCATCGCGCAGTCGCTGATCAAATTGAGTAAATGGAAAACTGCTCGCGAGTACATGACAAGAAGAAAACAAGTGCTTGTCGCTCAATCACCGATGTTTTAAGGACATGCTCGTGACTGAGTGATTGGTAAAAGAAAAGGCCTCGTCGCGCAGTCGCCGAGCAATCAAATGAAAGAAGAAATGGCTCACGACTGTGCGATTAATGAAGAGATGGCTGCTCGTCGCGGGATCACGGCACATTTAAGGGCATCCTCAGTTTTATTGTGACCAAGCGATAGCCGTCCGATGCAAAGCTCAGAAGATCCAACGGTGGTCGCTAAGTCTGGTGATCAAAGTGCCCTACAGAGAAATTACTCCCGATTCAGCGACAAGGGTCAGTCGGGATGTCACTAGAAAGATTGAAGGACACATAAAAAATGTTAAGAAAAGTCAAAGGGCTTGGTGCTGGGTTCTCTCGACTTGGTGACTAAGTGTGGTCGCGTGGTCTTGAGATAGGAAGATAGCATCTGGCGATCAGGCGACAAGCCGTGGTGGTTAAAGATGACAGTTAGGCACTGGGTCGCTAGAAGAAAGGTGAGTTAAGTGAAATTCCTCACGACTTCGATTTCACACAGTCAGGATGTCGCTGGATCTGGCTCGAGTTAAACAGAGGTAAAAAGTGCTTTGTCGCCAGGTCGTGATAATTTACCATGGTTAAGGTCTGATGCTCGCGACAAAGAGACTAGTCGTTGGTCGCGTTGTCGCTGGACTTTGAATTTGAATTTCTGGCAGCAAGTTTGGCACTGTGAACGCTTGGCAGCCATGGTTCCTCTGTGCTCGTGTTCCAAAATTGATCAGGGAGGTTTCAGTTGCAGAGGGCCATGCATAGTGAGTCTTTTGATCCCAGATTTAGATTTGTTCGACGTCAGTGGAGAAATAGAAGATTCAGAGCGTGGAAAAAGATGCAGAGCCCAATCACGAAGTTATTTCTCTCTAGGTGCAGTTGGAAAAAGGACGTGGTCATGATCGAAGGCTCATTGATGAGAATTTGAGCGGCGGTCGTCAAGGGTCACTTCCCATCCTGGGGGACTGTGATCAGTTGGTGGGCATTCATGATAGAGGGTTACTTGCAGAGTATAACTAATTTTATCCAGGTTGCTTGTCCACGATGCGTAATCAAGTACAGGGATGGGTGCAAGATAGAAATTTGATCTGATCGATTTACCTGGGTACACATTTATGACCAGATTAGATTTTGTACTAGTGTCAATTATTCTATTGTAAATCTGTAACCCTAGTTAGGTCCTGAGACTCCTGCCTGCGTGCATGAGAGTATAAAAGTTTTTTCAGAGCCTTAGTGCTCAGATTTTGGCATTTTTTAAAGAGAATTGTTCTCTCTTGGAGTTATCTGTAGCATTCTTTCTTCCCTGTAGCTTTTAAATTCTGTAATCTTCTCATTGATTATGCAAGCTGCTGGAAGTACTTTGTGATAATCCTTCATATCCCTATGCTTCCTGGTTTGTATTATCTCTTATTGGATCAAATTTATGAATGTGATTGATGGACATTGGGGTTCCTACTCCCTCTCATTTTTTGCAAATCTATGTGTTACTGTGTCTGATCTGATTTAGATGTTTTGTGGGTATACTTCAGCCCCTAGTAGTCTTGTCTCATTCCTACACCTGGTTGCAGAGAAGGATGTTTGTTTGCAGGTCATAGGTCAAGTCTTTTGTTCAGGC
>MU227549.1:3248780-3261054 GCA_018584345.1 Thuja plicata
TAGAACCTGGAGGTCTCATCTCGGTTAGCATAAGGTCCCACAACCTTGAGATGATTCCCATGTTATACTGGATTATCAAGACCAAGAGAGCTTGAGATCAGAGGCGTAAATTCAGTGTATAACAATAAGTAGCTAAGATCACATGTTACAAATGAAATAACCTTGGACACATTGCAAGGAATTTTATGTTGCAAGTTAATCAGAAGTAAAAACCTCCTATATCCTACAAATGTAAAATTCCAGGTCATATAGAAAATTTTTGCAAGTATAATGGAGTAAATAATAGAAGAGTACCACCTCCTATAGATTCAAAGAAGAATGAAAGTGATAATGGTAAGAGTCTTTCCAAATACAAGAATGATTTTGATAATTGTTTCAAGAAATCAAAAGATAAAAGTAGTGGTAAGATATGGAGAGTTAAAGAGTCTAGTGATATATTGGTTCAGGGAGAGATAGTAGATGCTACTAGATCTTTACCTAATGCTAACAAAGAAAAATTAACCTAAATGGATAATCATGGCCTTAGGGGGAGCTTTGGATGAAAACAATAGACTATGTATAGCTCCTGATTCTGAGGTGTAAGCTCCAGCTAGATTAGTTTTGATATGTGCAGACATTATACAACTTACATCTATGAGTGCAACAATGGACGATGCATATTCTATGATTGTGGGATTTAAAATTAACTGGATAGTGTACACTGTTAAGTATATTGGGTAATGTGTATCTTACACTTAATGATGAATATAATTACATATACCTAGTGATGACATGTAACTGATTGAATGTTTGAAGAAGTTAAGTTGATCACCAAAATACAAAAATTTAATGAAAGATATTAAATCAGTTAATGGATTGTATTTTCATTGATGTTAAATTGATATAATCTGATTGGTTATATTCAAAGTGTCAAAGAATTTAGAGAATAAGAGAGATAAAGATAATTCTTTCAATAATGCATAAAATACCAGCATTCACTAAGTGACTTCAAACACCGATGGGTAGTGCAACCCAAAGGATAGAGAAAACTGAGAGAAAATTCACAGTGATGCCCGAGAAAAGAAACCAACAAGCATTACTGATGAGAAAAATAACAAGTGTAACTGATGGCCAAAATTACAGTGTTAACCGATGGACAAACAAGCCCGAAGGACAAACAACCCCAATGGATAGACAACACTGATGGAGAAGCCCCAAGAGAACTTATGTATTGATCGAAGCTATCAAAGAGTTAAAACACTGAGTTAACTAGTGTTCATAAATGAAAAAATACTTAGCCTAGAGAGCTAAATATAGACTTAATTGGCTATTGACATTGTTTTAATCGACAAGTTAAAGCCAAAGATAAGTAAAAGATTTAAATTTGCTTAATCCAGTTGGAAAGAATTTTTCTACAAGTTAAAATAGGAGTTATGCTTTAAAGAAAGATTGGCTAAGATTGTGGATCACACCAAGAACAAGAAAATAAAGAAGTGAGAAACAGTGATATCATGTCTATAAAGAGACAACTTAATTCATTATGAATTAAGGGGAGTACAAATGAAAAATAAGGATGCTGAAGAGAAACTGAAGAAGAACAACTTCATACAGACCTCATCAAAGAAGCTGAGGAAAGAGCTAAAGATTTAAGCAAATAGTGAGCAATAGAAAAGGAAAACATCATTGAGTAGAAAGAAGTGAAGCAAAGGTATTGAAAATAAATATTGATCAGAAAGGTAAAATGAGCTTACAATAGATCTTAAAATATGCAAGTCTAAGTTGTATGTGTGAACAAATCATTTACTATTTCAATTTAACCATTGGTTAATAAATTCTCATAACTGAGTAGGACTTAACAGTCCTTTCTATATTTAGATACATCCCAAGGAGTATAAAAATGTTTGATCATGAAGATAGAATGAGATGCCAGATATCATTTGACAAACTACACTATGTTTGGTCATAGAAGGTAGCAGAGAGATGCCCGATATCAAGTGAACAACTATTTTATTTAAATCCTCTAACAAGGTCACACCTAATAGTGTGTTTGTAACCTTTAATAGGGTTGGCCCTTCACCGAGCTCACTTCAAAATAGTGAAAATTTTGGGTTACTAGTCCCAAGTGGTTTTTCCCTTAACAGGGTTTCCATGTTAAAATTCCATTTGTCAATGTGTTTATGAGTCATTACTTTAGTGTTTTGCATTGCACATAACTAATCAGTATTGATCGATATACACTAAGAAATTTAATTTTTTGGTAAATTAAATAATGCTATCAGCAAACATAAGAATAATGTATAAATAGTGAACTCTGAGATGTAGTTATTTGAAGGCATGCGTCTTGTAGGATTGAAGATAACTAGAGGCTTAATATTGTGGTACAAAGTTTTTGTTCTGATTTATTGTAATATTTTTGAGGCCACTGATTCAGCCCCCCCCCCCCTCTAAATTATTCTAAAAATTGGTATTAGAGCTTGTGTGATTAGAAAGGGAGTTTAACAGCTCAAGCAAAAGATCACAAGATGAACAAGCGAGATGTGCCCAAGTTGAATAAAGAAAAATTTGCATCATGGAAAAGAGGAATAAGTCTGCACGTATCAGGTATTGGTAATAGTTTTACTCAAAACCTTGATACTAAATATGTGTTGCCTACAAAACCTCACACTCCTGAGCAATTGAGATAAAAGAATGAGCATAATTGCATGATGATTGAGCTTGCTTCCTCACTCTTTGATGCTGAGTTTGAAGATGTCAAAACCTGCACCTCTGGAAAAAAAATTTGGTATAAATTGAAGCTTGTACATGGAGGAGATGCTAATGTACTAAGAGCCAAGGAATAAATCCTAAGAGGGAGGTTTGATGACCTAAGGATGAAAGAAGGAGAAAACATCACTCAGTATAGTTGTTGAATCAAATAGGTAGTCAATTCTATCAGAGGAGTTAGAGGCGTACTTGAAGAAGAGATAGTGGTAAGTAAAAAATTAAGAACCTTACTACCTATATATGCTATTATATTTTCTTCTATACAATAAATGAGAGAAGTTACAAATAATACAGTTACTCTAGATAGTGTGATTGGTAGACTAATTTCATTTGAGATGAATAACTTTGATAATAGTGTCTTACCATATATAGAGTGTGTATTCAAATCTTCCTTGAAAATAAGTAAGTCAAGTCATAGACACACTATGAGGAATGATAGTGAAATTGATAATGAGGATCAAGGACTTGATGAGATTGAATCACTAATGACAAGAACATTGAAGAGAGGAAAAGGTAGATACATAGGTAAATTACCATTTGTATGTCTTAATTGTAAATAGGTTGGACACTTTGTTGCAAGATGTCCTAACAAAAGAAAAGATGATAGAAGTAATGACAGAACATATGAAAAGAATTTTTACTGAGGTGATAACAAAGATTACCAAAGAAACAAACAATATTAAAGAAGAGATACCTGAGACTACAAGGATAGAGGGAAGAAAGATTGTTACCTAGATAAGAATAGAGCTGATGATACTGACACCGAATCTAAACAAGACATTGAGATGGTATTTGTGACAATGAAGGATGATTCAGATGAAGTAAGAAAGGTATGTAGAGACTACACTCATATCTAACGTTAGTAAGAATGATGTATGGATTATAGATAGTGGCTGCACTCACCACATGACTGGTGATAAGAAAATTTTTGAAACATTTGAGTACTATAATGGTGGTTCAGTAAGAATGGGTAATGACACACCTTGTCTAGTTGAAGGTAAAGGAACCATAATGTTGAATAACCTGATCAAATGTGAAAATTATTATTGGGTAAAAGGACTGAATTATAATTTGTTAAGTGTTTTACAGATGAACAATACAGGCCACTGAGTAGAATTTGAGAATAAGAAGACAAAGATCTTCAATGAATCAAGAATGTTGATTGGAATTGGTGAGCACACAAAAGGTAACCTTTTCTATCTTGATGACATTAACACCACTTGTTCGATGGCTAGAAATGAAGACATATATAAGAGATTATGTCATGTGAATTTTGACAACATGATAAAGATAAGCAATAAAAGAAAAGTCAAAGGCTTACTGGGCATGGCAAAGCCCGAGCATATCATGTGTAAGATTTTTCAAAAAGGTAAGATGACAAAGTCTATTGTCAAGAGTAAATCCCATACATATAATGCAATTCTAGAATTATTCTACACTGATCTATATGGCCCGATGAGGAAAAAGAGTTACTGTGGAGATAGGTATTTCATTCTCTTTGTAGATAATTATTCTAGAATGATGACATTTATGTTCTTAAAAGATAAATCAACAACATTAAAGATGTTTAAATGGTTTAAGGCTATGGTAGAAAAATGAAGTGATAAGAAATTAAAATGCTTAAGATCAGATAGAGGAGGGGAATTTATTTCTGATGAATTCACTAACTATTACAATGGGCATGCAATTAAAAGATGGGTTTCTGCATCAAGAACACCACAACAAATTGGAATTTTTGAGAGGAGAAATAGATCAATTGTTGATTGTGCAAGAACATTGATGATTGAGAAAAGCAGCACTAAAAATTTCTAGAGGGAATCTGTTAGTACTTTTGTGTACACATTGAACAAAGTACAATTCAAGGACACAAAGAAGACACCCTATAAGCTTTGGTATGGTTACATAGCCAATGTAAGTTACTTTAGAATTTATATTTTGAAAGATGATAGAAATATAAATCTTGACTCCAAAAGTGACAAAGGTATCTTTCTAGGGTATTCCACCAAAAGTAAGGCTTATAAATGTCTTAACTAGTCATCTAAAAAGATCATTGAAAGTGCAAGTATAAGAATAGATGAATTTGTAGAAAAGAATGAAAAGGAAAGCATAAAAGAAATAGAATAATAAAATAGGTTTGTTTATACTAAATAACCTGACAATCTACCAGAGCAGCAGTGTATCTCTCCTAAGCAACATAACATTGCAATTGAGCATAAGGCTGCAATTACCAAAAATTAGGAAAATATTCAAGATGATGTACCGAGTGATGAAGATTAGAATGAAGGTCATGAAGAAAATTAGAATGATGGATAATGAGCTTAAGCAAAACATGTCAATTATGTTATAAGACATCATCCACAAAATCATATCATAGGAGACAAGAAGACTGGAATGAGAACAAGATGTATGTCACTAAACACTAGATGTTTACTTTGTGATTTTGAGCCTAAATCTGTTAATACTGTACTTGAAAATGAGGAATGGGTCAGTGCTATGAATGAAGAAATAGAACCAATTGAGAAGAATAGTACATGAACACTATTATTGAGACCATATGACAAGAATGTCATCAGTAGAAAATGGATATTCAGATACAAGATGAATGAGAATGGAGAAGTCACAAGAAACAAAGCAAGATTAGTATGCACAAGAAGAAGGTATTGATTATGGTGAAACATTTGCACCCATTGCTAGATTAGAAGGAAAAATAATTCTTTTGGCTTATGTTGCATTCAAAGGATTCAAGGTATACAAGATGGATGTCAAATCTGCATTCCTAAATCGAATACTTGAAGAAGAGGTATACATTGAACAACCCTAAGGGTTTGTTCATCAAGACAAGAGAAACATGCTATGTAGAATACATAAAGGCTTGTATGGATTAAAAAAAAAATGAGAGCCTGGTATGAAAGACTTCACTCCTATCTCATTAGCATTGAATTTGTAAGAACAAGTGAAAATAACAATTTGTACTTAAAAGAAGATATTGGTGGTAATATTCCAATTGCTGAAATTTTTGTTGATGATATCATTTTTGAGGAAATGAAATGTTATGCAAATCCTTTTCTAATGAAATGAGGAAAGAGTTTGAAATGTCTATGTTTGGGGAGATCAAATTCTTTCCTGGTCTACAGATTCTTCAACAAGATGCAAGCATATATATCACTTAGTCCAAGTACATCAAGGAAATACTGAAGATATTCAAGATGGAAGATTCCAAACCAGTTGGAACACCTATGGCTATGAGATGTAAGTTTCCAAAGGAAGACAAATCAAATGAGGTAAATCAGACCTTGTATAAATTAATGATTGGAAACCTAATGTATGTTGTTCATACTAGACCATATATTGCACATGTAGTTGGAATAGTTGCATGATTCTCTGCTAATCCCAAAGAATCACATATGAATCTTGTCAAGAGAATTATGAGATATCTAAAGAACATGGGGTACATGTCTATACAGATGTCAATTGGGCTAGAAACAATGATGAACAAACGAGCACAACTAGAGGAGAATTCTTCATGGGTGACAAACTTGTCACATGGATCACCAAGAAGCAAGGATGCATCTCTCAGTCTACTAAACAATAAAAATATGTGGCTACTTCTACAAATTGCTCCAATATTGGATGGATCAAATAGTTGCTGGAAGGTATGAATATAAATATTCCTTAACCAGTGATTATCTATTGTGATAATGTCAGTGCAATTAACTTTTCTATGAATCTAGTCATGCATGCTAAGACTAAGCATATAGAAATCAAGTATGACTACTTAAGAGAACAAGTGCAAGAAAAAGAGGTTGTAGTGGAATATGTTCAATCAAAGGAACAATTAGCTTATATCTTTACAAATTCATTATCAAAGGATACATTTGAGTACTTGAGAAAGAGAGTACAGGTTCCACCCTTGTCTATCAGTCAATAAGATGACTAGGAGATTGCATTAGCCTATACAAAAATCAAAACACTATTCATGTTGATCCAAGCACCAAGATGGAGTGCTATGATACATCTGTACATAGTAAGGTACAAATCTGCACCGAACACCAAAGCCAATGTATTGCTGATGGATAGGAAAATTCAAGGAGTATAATATAAAAAGGATGGAAGATGATATGGAAGAATTGTTTGGAATTTTTGTCAAAGGGAGAGAGATGATCTCATAATCAAAAGAGATTATATCATTAATGGCTGAAAGAAGTTCCTAAAAATTCAAAGAAAGAGTTAATCAAAGGGAGAGATTGATTACATATGAAATATGCATCTAAGGGAAAGAAAAAATACTAAGGGAGAGATTCATGTCAAAGGAAAAATATATCATCAAGAAAAGGAACAGTCAAGGCATAGCACATATTTGGAACATAGACAAAAGCTACTACATCTATCCAGAAATAGGATTAAAGAATGAAGAACACACTCTACAAGAAACAAATCTAAGCTATATGAGCTTACTAAGAGCCAAACATTTGTATTAGTTATAATAGAAGAGATTGATTAAATTCAATTATTATATTTCATATTGTATTAGTAATAATATAGTGTGATAATGTAGTGTGTTGCCATCAATGCCAAAGGGAGAGATTGATGACATGTAACTGATTGAATGTTTGAAGATGTTAAGTTGACCACCAAAATATAGAAAGATAATGCAAGAAATCAAATTAGTTAATGGATTGTATTGTTATTAATGTCAACTTGATATAATCTGATCAATTATATTCAAAGTGTAAAAGCATTTAGAGAATCATAGAGATAAATATTATGCTTTCACTAATGCATAAAACACCAACATTCACTAAGTGATTTAAAACATTAATGATTAGTGGAACCTGCAGGATTGAGAAAACCGACAGAAAATTCACAGTGATGCCCCAACAAAGAAACTGACAAGCATTATCGACGAGAAAAATCACACGAATTACTGATGGACTGAATTATAGTGTTAACCGATGGGCAGACAAGCCCAAATGGCAAACAACCCTGACGGACATACAACATCGATGGAGAAGGCTGAGGAGACCTCACTTGTTGACCGAAGCAATCAAAGAGTTAAAACACCAAAGTTAACTGGGTTCAGAAATGACAAAATACTTAGCTGGAAGAGTTAAAGATAGACTTAACTGGTTGTTTACATTATTTTAATTGACAAGTTAAAGCCAAAGATAAGTAAAATATTTAAATTTATTTTATCCAGTTGGGATGAATATTTCTACGAGATAAAACAAGAGTTATTCTTTAAAGCAAGATTGGCTAAGATTGCGGATCACGCCAAGAACAAGAAAATGAAGAAGTGAGAAATGGTGATATAATGTCTATAAAGAAACAACTTAATTCATTATGAACTAAGGGGAGTGAATGAAAAAGAAGGATGCTGAAGAGAAACTGATGAAGAACAACTTCATATATTTCTGATCAATCAAGCTAACAAAATAGCTAAAGATTTATGCGAACACCAAGAAACAAAGAAGCACATCCTCACCAAGAAGAAAGAAGTGGAGCAAAGATATTAAAAAGACATATTGATTAGAAAGGTAAAATGAGCTTACAATAGATCTAAAAATCTACAATTCTAAGTTGTATGTCTTAACAGATCATTTAATGTTTTATTTTAACCATTGATTCATAAATTATCTTAACCGAGTAGGACTTAACAATCTTTTCTATATTTAGATATATCCCTAGGAGTATCAAAAAGTTTGATCATGAACATAGCATGAGATGAAATATGCCATTTCATAAACTACACTAGGTTTCATCATAGAAGGTAGCATAGAGACACCCAATATCAAGTGACAAACTATTCTATTTAAATCCTCTAATAAGGTCACACCTAATAGTGTGTTTGTAACCTTTAACAGGGTTGAATCTTCACCAAGCTCAGTTCAGAAGAGTGAAAATTTTGGGTTACCGGTCCCTAGTGGTTTTCCATTAATAGGGTTTCCGTATTAAAAATCCATGTGTCAATGTGTTTACGAGTCATTACTTTAGTATTTGGCATTACACATTACTAATCTTGATTGATCAGTATATAGTAAGAAATATAATTTTTTTTGGTAAATGAAAGACTACTATTCGGTAAACATAAGAGTAAGGTTTAAACACTGAACTCCAAGAAATAGTTATTTTATAAGTTTATCTGAAGGCATACATCTTGTAGGACTAAAGATAACTAGAGGCTTAATATTTTGGTACCAAGTTTTTGGGTTGATTTATTGGAATATTTTTTAGGCCACTGATTCACCCTCCCTCTCAGTTACTCTAACACCTATTTCTTCATTATTTGAAGAGAAGCGACCTAAGAAGAAAAAAGATAAAAAAGTATCAGACAATCTAACAACAAAATTGTGTGATGGATCGAAGCGGGAATTCATAATTCAGCCTAATTGAGGTATTTACATTATCTACTCCTACGTAAGCTATGGATGCACCTTTGATTTATGATATTGTAGATTGACCTAGATACAAATTCCAGAAAATCCATTTAAGTCCTATGAAGATGACCCTCAAGGAGCATTTTCCTAGACACCCCATGGATTCTTGCATGTACAGGATATTAGGGCATACATTCATTAAAAGTATGATATATTGGGTGTTGATGAGATTTCTATAGGAATGGAATACATGACTAATAATGGAAAAATCAAGGATGAATACAAACACATAGATGACCTAAGCATTATGAAAATATTTGATCTATATGAGTTTAGCAAAGAGGAATGGTTCAAAATCTTACTTAGGAGAGTTCATGATTAGTTCATCTAGATAGGAGAGAAACCTATAAAGATATGTAGTCATTTGATTCATGAGATAACTAGGTTAGAAAAAAATGGATTTATCCCTGTGGCTGAGAAGAACATAAATAAATTGGTCAAAACCCTAACACATTCTAAATGGGACAGGCAAGCCATGAGAGTAAATTGTATTTTCTTATAGGATGTCAGATTGGATGCTATGATACTTGGATACAAATTCTACTACATGAGTATACCTAATTCAGTTTCTACATGAGTCGTTATGATGGCTTATAGGATGGTAAAGAAAACACTAAATATAACCTATGAGAGGTTCTGGCACAATAATTCTTAAAGAATGTAAAACTTATTAAGAAAGATAAATCTAAGACCTTTATATTTGGATCACTCCTAGTTCATATGTATATACACATTGAGCACAATTTTCTAGGCATGCACCCTAGAGCATGGAGAGAAGGGATACCCAATGGTATTTAGACATAACAAAGCTACCAATGGCAAAACAATACATAGGTTGATGGTGAACTATTTGGCATGATCAATATTATTCAAAGGCAAATGAAAGAAAGAGTCAAAATTCCTGAAGAGTTAGTTAAAAAATACAAGAATACAATTTATTTCATTATTGAAACAAATTATGTATGCTTTGAGGCAGTTATACCTAGGAATAAATGGTGTTACCCTATGGGTTATGAAGTCAGTTTAGAAGTCAAAACTATGCAGATTGAACATGTGTAGGAATATGAAGTAGATACATCTGAGGGGAGATGGGGCACCTACGAAGAAAAATCAGCTAAATTTATAGATGATAAGACTAGAGGGACGAGGAAAAGAAAAGTAGAAAACAATATTGATGACTATAGAGCTACAACAGGTTTAACAAAAGAAGAGATGAGAGAAGTGAGGAAGAAGATAGAAGAAAGATCTTCTGGGTTGGAAAGAAATACTACTGAAGCCCTTCCACCTCCATAGATTGAGCAGGTAACTAATCCACCTTTGATAATAATTGATGTAACCACCCCTTCACCACCACAGAAGACATCACATGAAGATGTGGTAAAACTAGTACCTTGGAGAAGCACAAGACCCACTAAACCAAATTAACCTCCTAAGGAATAGAGGACCGAAGGAGAAGAGAAGAAAATGGAAAACGAGACTACAAGTGACAAACATGTATGGAAGCCTTATTTGAAGATGTTGGAAAAGAGAGCTATTGAGCAAGGTAAGCTTGTTTCAGTGAGAAAATACTATGACAGGTATTATGAGGAATCTGATAAACTAAATATTGAATATATAGTGGTAATTCATTTACTTTTTTTCAAGAAGAATCTACTAGAGTTAGAGGGAAGTATACCTAAGCAACTATATGATAGACTAGAAATTAGGATACAGTTTACACACATTGAAGATGAGGATTTTAGGAATCAAGCTATTGATGACATGTTGCCAGTAGTTTCAATAGAAGAGAGAAAGAATATTGAGATCACTAAAACCCTTATTGATAATCAAAGAAAGAGTAGTAAAAATTATTGGAAGGAAGTATGAAGAAGTTTTATAAGAGACTCAGAAGGCATTGGATCAGATATTGATGAGTGATATTCCTAAGGGTCCTCCACCTCCTAAACATATGGTTCCTACACCTATAGGAATTGGTGAATGTTCTAAGACAACTGAGGTATGTGTTGAAATGAGAGAAGATATGCAACCATGTTTCTATGTTTCTAGTGTGTCTTTGACCCTTGACACTTCACTTGGTGAGAAGGACCCATTTTCAGAAAACATTGACAACATAGTGGCCGATGAAGTGGAAGAACAAAAAATGGAAGAACAGACAGAGGAAGAGAATAAAGTTGAATCCAAATAGAGAAGTGAAATAGATGCAACAAAAGTAAAAGAGGCAAGAGTTGAGGTAACACAATAACTTGACACATCAAATTCTCTATTGTTGGAAAGTAAGAATAAAACTTTAAGTACTAGTGTTCACAATATGGATGATGATTAATTGATGAGACTATCTTTCATTGGATTAACAAAAAAAAAATGAAATATTTGAGCAAAAAGGAGATAATAAGACTAAGGTAATCACTAGAGAAGGTAATAATATGAACATACTTCTCCCAATACCTATTTTATTTCAAGGAAAGGATGAGGCAAAAATTCTGAGTTTGGCACTAGATGACTTTGATAGTCACTATGAGTCTTTAGTGAAGATTACCAAAGAGAAGGCAGAGCAGAGTTATTGAGAGAACAAGTTGAAGGAATTTTTCTAGTCTATTTCATGGGAATTGGGAATTCTGAGAGAATTTACATCAAAGGCCAGAATATGTTTCACACATGGAAGGATACTATACAACTATTGTATAAATCCTATAAGACATATTCAGAATATTGAAGATATTTTAGCAAAGGAAAGGGCTATACTGAATAAAATGATGAATAGTTGTGAGACCTCCCGTGATTCTATATTAGAGATGGATAGGAAAATAAAAAATATTTATGACAAGATGAATGTAATGGATATTGAGAAAGGGAGAGCCCTGACAAGCTTTGGTCTGTTGAAGAATCTAGTCACTCCTAAGATATCAATTATTGAAGTTCATTTATCTGATATGGAGAAGACTATTGAGTCATTAACAAATTATATGTCCATAGACCTAAAGGTAGTAGAGACATCATATTATGCATTGAATGTACTAATTCTTGTTAGTCAGCTATTGATTTATTCATGGAGCATTGAAGTGAAGATCATGGAAGAGACCTTCTAGGATGTACTTAAA
>MU227549.1:3276372-3304638 GCA_018584345.1 Thuja plicata
TTATCATTGATTATTAATGAAAGAAAAAATGGGTCCACCACCTTTGGAGAAGAAGTAGCATTCAATAATATTTGAGGAATCTCAGATGTCAACATCTCATCCTCATTTCCCTTGACAGGTGGCATCTTAGATACATCCACTGGGTTTTGAACTTTTATAATAGGTACACTGTTTAATAATGACATCACCTTTTCCTTATGTTCCCTGATCCTCATCATTTCTAGAAATGGAACCTTTACTATCATCTGATACAAACATTGACCCATGTCAACCAGAGTATAACAAATATTTGAATATTTTGACTTATCAATGATAACTTCATTATCTTGACTATGTTTCTTTTGAAATGGCTCTTTCAACCTTTTATTTTCTGTCTTTTGAAGAGGGACAATTTTTTCTTGACCCTTTTCATCTTGTATAGAATTTGGCTGTACAAATTTCGTGATGACCTTGGCCTTGTGTTTATTTACATTTTCTTTAGGTTCTTTTTTCTGAACATACTAAGTGTCTGGTTTATTGTCCTTAATGAAAACACCTGAGGGCTAGCTACCAGTTCCACCTACCACCCTGTTTCTTAAATGGTAATTGCTTCTAGATTTATTTACTAATTCAGCAGTAATTCTAGCCTTTTCTTCATCTAAATCTTTTCTTATGAATGGAACATCTTGACCATTTTGAGCATAGCATCTAATATCATCTTCAGTTTCATCAACTTCACTATCAGATAAGATCTGTTGGTGGCGATTGTCAACCCTCCTTTGTGAAACATAGGAATCATGATTTTCCTCTTCACTGTTTGAATCAGTATCATGGCATGAATAAGTGTTAGTCATAATGTGATCACACTATTCCCCTTCATCATTTTATTGTTCCTCATTTGCTTTTATATCCAAGAAAATGACACAAAAATCAGGATTATGAGGGGCATCACAAGCTTCACACCAAGTCTCCTCATTGCAGAAATGGACTGAATTTCTATGAAGAGGGTCTGGAGTCTTATTATCTGTTCTTTCCCTTTTAGGTGTAGTGACAGGCTTTCCATCCTTGAACTGAGTTCCATATGGGTGACTTTGCATTCTATTCTGAGGATTATAAGTGTTATTGTAAAGAGGTTTATTGTTTTGAGGAGCTCTATATTCTTTGTACTCTGGTTCTTTCAGATTGCTCTTACTAAACCTAGGATCATCTCTCCTATTAAACTTTCTAGACACTCTTCTATTCATTTCAATATTGACTGCTATCTTATAAGTGTCAGTGAGTGTTCTAGGGTTTTTATCTCTCAGAGCATATCCCATTTTGGAATCATAAGCATTTAAATAAGTTGCTAGACATACTTCCTCATCTAGCTTTATCTTCTGAAATATTTTATGCATAGCTCTTTGAAACCTTGTTTTAAATTTTGTAACCTCTTCATTGTAATTTTTCTTAATGTTATTGAACTCATTCAGTAAAAAACCCTTATTTGTTTTATCTCCATACTGATCTTTAAACAACTCAATCAACTCATCTATAGAAACAACAGAGCCATTAGCAAGGCTCCTAAACCATTCTCTTGCATCTTCAACAAGGGATTGAACAAATATTTTCATTAGTACATCTTCATGGGTAATATTCAAATCATCAACAAAGTCAATGAATTTTCTCAAATGTGTCTCACAAGAAATCACATTATTACCATCAAACTTTGGGAGCTTTCCTCCTATATCACCCACATCTTTAGGAAAGATATTAGGGTATCCAGGGATACAAACAAAATCAAATTGTTTGTACCTCTCATTATGCAGTGGTTTCCTTTGAAAACTATCATCTTCTTTAACCATAGTAGCTTTTCCTCTAGAAGATGTATTATTCTCTGGTCCAGCAAAAGAATATTTTGAAGCTTGTAAAAAGTCTATCTTCTTTTTCATTTCAATTGTAGCAGCTTCCATCTGGGCCTTTTCCAACAATTTTTCCATGGTTTCTTTTTTGATTTTGAGCTTTTCTAAATCAATTTCTAATTTGGACATTTGTTCAATCATAGGCTTCTGGAATTTAGGCTCTTGATCTCCATGTTCACCCATCTTTTGTTTACCCATATTTACTTGCAAAATAGAATCTTTATGAGTGAATGGTATTTCTTTACTTTTCTGAGACTTCTCTATTTCTTTCATAATTTGGTGTTTAGGAAGTCTTTTTATATTTTTATTAAGAGCATTATGATCACTTCTTTTCTTTCTTATTTCTCTTTCCTTTTTCATTTTTTGAACTAGGGCAAGCTGCTTCAAAATAAACTTCTCTTCATTGGTCAGCATATCAGAAGGGTCATCTTCTGAATCTGAACTAGGTGTATTAATGTCTTCTCTTTCATTTGAATTCGAAGTGACTGTGGGAGTATCCAATTCTCTTTCAGCAGCCTCCTCATAGTCTGAAGTATTTGCATCATGAGAGTGCTGAACAGGATCCCTATCATTTCTGATATTTGTTTCTTCACCTTTTAAAGGAGTTTCATCCATATCAACCGGATTTTTCTTTTTTCTCCAAGAGGTTCCAACTCTTGAGGTTGATGGGATTCCTTCATACAATACCCTTTCTGGGTAAGTTCTTACTTTTGACCTAGTATTCATTCTGTAAGATATTTATCAACTTTGCACTAATCTCAAAGATTTTCCTTTAGAGTCGCCACCCAATAAATTGGGATGAATGAATAAATATTAAGGGTTAGTATGACAACAAAAATAGTGATTTTGTAAAACTTTAAACCTTCACACACCAGAAATTTTTGAATACTTCTTCAAAACTTTACAATCTCTATTCCCCAGCGGAGTCGCCAATTTGTTAGGGATTTTTCTTGTATGAACCATAGTGCTTAAAATGACTACTTGAACACCATGCCTTCTAATACTGATTTAGAGGCAAGAAAAGCCTAATTGCTAAGGACTAGATAAGGTCCTTCTTCATTTTAGAGTTCCACATATACTCAGGTAGGTTTTACCTCTTATGATTGTTGTTTACATAGTATGTATTAATGTGGACATTGATTTTCTATGTACCTTTGTGAAACCAACTGATAAATCACTTTGCAAATGACCAAGCATAACTAGATGCAAGAATTAACCATACAAACTTATGGTCTTAAATATAGCAAGAATCAGTGATATAAGGATTTTCATCCTTCTTCCTTTTATTGTAGGAGGGATAACCTAATGATTCACTCTCCAAGGAATCACTATAATGGACACAGTCCTGCTGACATAGGTCCTTATTGAGTTCAATTTATTTGTTCTTAGTAACAAAGTGTTTTTATTGAATTGGTTTTGATATTTTGGAATAACTTAGACAAAGATAGATTATCAAACTATTTTCTGGACCAGTGCCTATCCTTTGGGCTATAGAGTCAAATAAGCTAAGATCTCATAGAAATAAAATACAGTAAGTTGCCTTACAACCCACATGCAATTCAGATAAGTTGCCTTACAAGTTACCCTGTCACCTCAAAACTATTGTATCAAATCCTTATACAAAGCAATATGCTCCCTAAAACTACTCACAAAGCTTAGTTCTTTCCTTAAAAGAAACTTGCAAGTAATCAGATAGTTACCTAATAACTAAAATATTTCAGAATACCTTGTAAACTTAACATAAAAGATCATACACAGAGAATAAAGAGACAACAATGGAAGAGAGTAAAATTACACCGTATATTATTTATATGATCCAGCTTTCCATACATGAAAGATTATACAGCTTCGAAAGATAAACAGAAGTTCAGAACATCTGAATTTTGCAATATATTCTCTTTTCCAAAAATGTTCCAATATAAAAGACCCTTTTACAATTACAACTCTTTTGCTATATATAGGTTTTTGACCATCTTGGAATCCCTTAAGGATGCAACAAGCTTCGGATGGTCATAGAAAACCTAACCCTAAAGTTACAAGAGAGACAAAAAGAAAGAGAGAGAAGAAGTGGTGAAAGGACTAAGTCAAAAAGATAGAAACAAATATTTCTTTTTCTTCTCCTGATCTGGCGACTGGAATCAGATTTGTAGATGGTAGCTGGTAGTATTTATGTTGACTCTAGATAGTTGTACTTTCCTATTCACCTACATTATCCTTTTGTAATAACTATCTCTCTTGTCTTGAACCGTGCAGTGCCAAGTATTCACTCTACTCATCGTCCAAAATTTCTTCTTCAACTACGGGATTCTTTTTCTTTGGTGTAGTCATAACTTCCCAAGCCTTTACTTCATCATCCAATGGCCACTTGAAGTCCTGAGTACTTTGTACTTGCACCTTTTTCCTATCCCATCTAGCATCAGTGATGTTTTTGACATCAAGTAGGAATTTGTTGATGTCAGTCTCTAATTTGAAGGCTTCATCCAATATTTTATTGAATCCTTCTATATCAACATCTGCTCCCAAGAGAAATGCCTCTTCACTAGGCATCGTGCTGTCAAACTCACTCTTCCAGGCATCTACAGCCTTTACTTTGTCATCATCTCCCCTTAGGGAGGGAACAAACTTATTAAAATCATTTGAAAAGAGGCTCAATTTAACCTCTATCTGATTTAATTTTCCTTTAAAGAATGAGAGAGAAATATTGACTCTCTTGATCTCATCTCCCACTTCAGTCACTATTTCAGGAAAATCTACTCTTATAGCTTGTAAAGAGGACAACTTCTCAATTAAATTTTTCCTACAAGACCATTTTGTAAAGTAAGGGTTTAGAATAGCGAGGTATCCCATTACCTCAGTATGCAATGCTGGCAACTTATTGTATGTATTGACTACAACATCAGTTTTGTCTTTTAGAATCTCAATTATATGTTGTAGTATGCATTTAAATGCCTTCAAAGCAATTGCATTTCCCTTTTATTCATCCACCTTTTGTTCCACAGCCTCCTCTGATTTAGGCTTATCTTCAATTTGCATTGGTGGTGGTTGTGCAGGTACATATACCACCTCAGGATTTGTCTCCAACTCTTCTGTTAATGTCTTGATCAACTGATCTCACTGGTATAGTTTAATGTGGCACATATCTCTGTCCTTAGACAATGCACTTGTTTCTTCCTGCAAAGTACTATACCTCTCAGACAATTGTTTGGTTTTTTCTTCATTCACTTGGGCCCAGTGTGTCATAATTTGAGAGATTTCTAAGTCCCCTGTATTTTGTACAGACCACACCATCTAATTACCCACCATATTTTCTTGAATATTTACTAACTAGGGTTTCTGGTCTTTTGCGCTTAGGCTCCACATTGCAAAAGCCTAGGATTTTGGGCTATACCCAAATCCTTTTATCATATCCCCTACCTGGACCTCACTAGCCATCTTAAGATTTGGCTGCTTTCTGATTTGGTCTATGATGAAGGCAGATGCCAAATCCCATCCCTCAGCCAACAATATTCCACTTCCCAGCACCAACTTCATGGCATCCTCGGGCGAGATATCCTCATTCTCAGGATCATAATTCTGTAAAGCCATTAAGGCTTCCTCTGTTATTGTTTCTTTCCCATCAACTGTTAATTGGCATCTTATCTGCTCTATTTTATGCCATCTTAGGAAGTCTTTAAACTCCTCTATTTTAACAAAGCTATCATCATCTAGGAATTTTTGTTGATGAAGAAATCTTTCATCAACACAGGCCTTGAGTGGTATCTCAAGTTCATCTTCTAGGTCAGGCCGTTGCTTCCTGTCTTGCATGATTTCTTTCCTTAGGTTATGGTCATATAACCTAGTGCCATGTACTAAGGCCTTAGCCTTGTCTTTTTTCTTACTTTGGCCCTCCATTGAAGGCTGCCCTAATTCTAATTTCTGCCTCTTTGCAGCAGGTTCCTCTACATCATCAGGCTGGGTAGCAACTGTCAGATCTATAATGTGACCCTCTTCTCCCTACAACTGTGGGATCTCAGCCATTTCTTACTCTGAGGCTTGTGGTCGTGAAGGATACATGGGAGGACATGCATAATCACTATCACTGCCACTATCATACTCTGATTCTGAGTGTTCAGGTGTCTGAGCACCTTTTTTGTCCAGGACTGTATCTAGTTTCTCTACAAGCACATAATAGTTATCTATCATGGCCTTGATTCTATCAAAATATGGAAGATCAGGGTAAAAACCCCCAAAAGAAAACCCATTTCTCTTTATCTGTATCTCTAGCTTTAGCAACTCCTAGATTCTCAGTCTTCTTGTGTAGATGTCATCTTCATCCAAGATGTTCCTTGTTGCATCTTCTTCTATACACTCACAGTGAACATTGGTATTAGGGATGGTAGGAGTATAAAGTTTCCTAACCCCTGCCATGAAGCCCTCTGGATCAATGTATCTATAAGGGGCTGCCCCCATTCTATACTTTTCCAACCATTGACCCACTTCATCAATGGAATTCTTGCCAATTGTAAAGTTCGAAATTTTGAACTGCCTAGGGGTTATAGTCCCCTTCTTGTGCAGTGCAAAGTGCTCATTATCTGTTAATAATAACTGCCATATGAATTCCATTTCAGCCACTCTTGTAGGCACATGACACGGTAATAAATGAGGTGGGTGAATACACCCATATACCTTGATAATGGTATAATTATCCTCCAAGAAGAAATCAGCTCAATTATGTTTTTCAGGCCAATTATCTGTATAATCACAGGGCCTAAGCAATTGTATGATCTTCAATGGGACTCTTATTCTACTTATTCCCAAACTCTGCACCCTTGGATATACAATCCAATTCTGGAAAGCATAGTAGTCACACTCCCTAGAAGTGTAATCCCAAACCCTGACCAAAAACTGGATAGGATTTTGTGTTGTTTGATAGAGTCTCTGAGGAGACAAGTTATGAACATCCATGATTACAAAATTGAAGTATAAAAGGAGATGCATGAGGACTGAATAATGTAAAAATTTAGGTTCCTTCTCCTTTGGATTCTTTATTCCTTTCTGGGTTGCAATGAAACCCTCATGCATTTCATCTATTATATGTTGTATGTAATCATAACTGGTACTTGAATGTACCTCTTGCAAGTCTAGTACCATCATTAAGATGCCATCATTGATTTTCTCAGCATCTCCATCTATCCCTAACACTCTACATAGGGCATAGGAGTTATACTTAATGTAGAAGTGTAAATCCTTGTAATAATATGGATTTGGCTCAGCCATAGGATCTAAGTATTTTCTCACTTCTTTTAACATGTGTTTCTACAATAAGCCTTTTGCAATAGCAAGCTTTGAACTCTATCTCTTCTCCTGCTTTGTCATGTCAACCTTAGTAGACATGGTGCTAAATAAGCCAAAGGCTTGCATGAATGAATTCCTATTTAATATTAGTAGGGCAGTGCCATCATCCCTTTTGATGGTCTTTGTCAGGACATCATAGTGATTAGCTAGGTCTAAAAATAGGTCTACATCTAGGAAGACATCAAGAACAAGCAATATAGCTAAACCACATGTCCAAGGGTTTGGAACTGGGATGGGCTTATCATAATTTTTATAGAAATAAGTGAAAAGGGAGAAACCTATCATGCCTAGAGTCATGGCATCTCAAATTTCCTTGTACTCATCAAGGAGAACATTAGCATTGGCCTTCTTATTCTGTGTTGAACCAGGCAAGAGACGTAGAAACTCATCAGAGAAACTTGCCTTTCCTTTCTGTTCCTCTTCACTCCCTCCACTTGTCGAAGAAACACTCATAGCCCCGCTCATATTTGAAATTTCTTGAATCTCTTACTCCTTACCAATATTGAAACAAATCTATCTCAGATATCAGATAACTGTCCTGTGCACAATTTCCTAAAATTTAGAACTCTTTTATCAACTTTGAAAACACTCCAAACTGAGCAAAATATTTCTCTTTTCTGCAAAATGAACAACTTGAGTTCTAAAAAATAAAAAGCATGGTGAATATGAATGAAAGCACCATAAACTCATTATAGCCATCATTCAGAGTACACAACTCATAATTTGGAAACATCAGTTTTGTCATTAATTCGACATGCTGTGAACTTGAATAAAAACCTAGCCGTAGTTTCTGAGATTGACAAGAAATCAAATTTTCAAAAATGAATCCTCGAAACAATCAAATAACATTTAAAATATCTGACATGTCACACTGTGATTCATTATCTATATTACATCTCAGATACTCTTTTTGCACAGTGATCAAAATACAGGCCTGTGATTGGTTGCCGAGCGATTCATACTGTCACATCGAAAAAACTGCTGCCACTTTTAGATTTTGTGATCAGGCAACTACGCGACTGCATTAAGTCTCTTTGTGGTAGGCTTCTATCACTAACCATGGTTCCATCTCAAGACATGGCGACAATTCATTTTCTTACCTTTGGCTGACCCAAGTGATGATCTAGTGATCACGCAACATAACTAAAATCATAGTTGCGCACAGTTAACATTAACTCATCAGTCTTTCTGAGACCTTGCGACTAACTATCTTGCTTAACCTTTACGGTTAATTCCTTATTGCTGAGTGTTTAATTTCTATTTCAAGAGTATGCAACCACACCTAGTCGCCCGATCACGGAATCAAGTCCTAAATTTTTTAACTTCACCATAACAGGTTAAAAGTGCCCTTATCTTTACTTCTGACGACTGCGTGACATACCTTAATTGCCGAGTTGGGAGGACTTTTTCCTTAGGGCACTTTTCTTCTTAGACTTCGTGACCACCATTAGATCTTCTAATTTATTTATCTGACGGTTGTTGCTTAATCGCTATATGCTCATGCATACCCTTAAATCTTTTTCAGACACCGCGACTGAAGGGAAAGTACTTAGTCTTGTTGTCGCTGAGTCCATTTTCTGCTTCTGGTGACCATGCGATAATCCCTTAACATTCACTTTGCCTTATGACACATGTCACTCAATCATTTTCTCACTTAATGCATACTAGAGAACTGAGTCATCATCTAGTTCTGGCAACATCCTGACTATACTTTACTACAAACCACAGACGGTCAGTCGCGAAGTCTGAGTTAAAATCTTTTAACCGTCGTTCCATCTCGAGACCACATGACTGAAGGTTTACCTTAACTTTTAACACTAGATTCATTTGGCGATTAAGAGAAATGAAGGTAATCGTGAAGTCTGAAGACATTTTCATAACTGTTAAAAATCTCTTGCGATCACCTGACTAAGTAGTGGGTCCCTTCTTTACAATGCTTTATAACATGGTTATCTTGTGACTACCCGACATGAAGAAATTGTTGAGTCTCGTTGTGCCAAAGGAATATTTTGATTTTGAACGAGACCACGTGACATAAGGAAAATGCCAATTCGGGAAGACTTAAAGAATATTCTTTCAGGGTAACGCGACGAGGTGACTTAAATTAAAACACATGCCTTAAGTGAATGGAAAAAGTAACGTTGAAACAAAACGACATGAGTTAGGGTTTACTTTTTATCATTTAACACTTGGAAAGCCCAGGGTTTTCAGGGTTTTTACAAATTGAGTTAGGTTTTGACTTGAAAACCTAGAAACTTGACATAGGTAAGGCCAAAATGAACAAGAGATAACAGAATCAAGCACACCAGAATACCAAGAAAGGGACAGGGAACCAGGAAAACTGCCAAAACAAGAAATACAACCAACACAAGGTATCTCAATGGGTTGAGACAAGGAATTCTGGATGAGATTAACATGATGGCTCTTGACAGTATACACAAATGTTTCCAATAAGCCTTCAAAGAAGAGGATAAGGCTAGAAGGAGGATTGACTTCCATCAAAGGGGCAGGTGTGGTAACAATAATAGAGGTTTTTAGAGAGGAAGGATTAACTTTGGTAGAGGACAGAGCCCTAATAGAAAATAATATAATCTATCTATGGATAGCACTAGGGGAAACCAGTTTAGGGGATCCTTTCAGAGAGGAGGATACGGAGGAAGAGGGCCTCCTAGAGGAAAATTTAAATCCCAAGGAAGATCCAATTAAGTCTTGACTGGTAGGTGCTATAACTGCAACCAAGTGGGCCACACAATGGGTAGGTATCCTAAAAGGACTTCATCATCTTCAATGGGGATAGAAGGAATGAATTGGTACAAGAGGATGACACAAAAAGTGTTACTTCTCTCATTTCTAAGGAAATATCAGTATTGGATGGAGAGAACTTGATGTTGAGAAGAACTTTGTTGAAGGTGCCTAGCACTGTAGAGCCACCTCAAAGGAAGAATTTTTTTAAGACAACTTGTAGGTCTCATGGGAATATTTGCAAAGTGATAGTGGACTCTAGATCCATTGAGAATATTGTATCCATAGAGATGGTGGACAAATATAAAATGAGAAGGATACCTCATACCACACCTTATAAGGTTTCATGGTTGAATAAGGGTCAACAAATAGTGATAGATAAATGAACTATGGTTGAGTTTGAGATTGGAGAGTATAAGGACAAGGTCCTCTGTGACATACTTCCTATGGATGCATGTCATTTTCTCCTAGGATGTACATGGCAGTATTATGTCAAAGCTATGTTTGATGGGGAAAATAATAGCTATGTGATCACCAAGCTAGGAAAGAAGTTTCAGATGGATCCTTTGTTAGAGCCTAATGTGGAGAAGCATGTGGGAAAAAGTGTGATGTTATTGAGTGGAAAAGAGTTTTTAAAGGCCATGAAGAAGGGGAAAGGAGTTTGTTGTGCAGTAGTGATAAAACCAAAGGAGGAGAGTAAGGATAAAGTTAGTTTTCCACCAGAGATACAAGCTTTGTTGGAATGATACCATTACATAGTAGACAATGGTTTTCCAAGTGCATTACCACCTATGAGGGATGTCAGTCATAAGATTGACCTCATTATTGGAGAAAATTTGCCAAATAAAGCAACATATAAGATGACACTAAGTTAAAATGCAGAGATATCCAAATAGATACAATATTTGTTGGATAATAGGTTGATAAAGAAAAAATTAAGGCCATGTAATGTATCTATAGTACTTGCACCTAAGAAGGATGGAAAATGGAGGATGTGTATGGACTCTAGGGCTATAAACAAGTGTTAGTAATAACTGAGAGAGGGGGGGTGAATCAGTGGCCTAAAGAATTTATCATTTAAACTTTAATCCACCAATTAATATGCCTCAGATTACTAAGTCCCTACAAGATGTATGCCTTGAAATACTTGAAACAATTTACTCTCTATCGGTTTACCTTATCTGTCCTTATTCTCCTTGATTACCGATAAGAAGCAAAACTTATTTACCGATACTTAGTAAATATGCACAGTATACCAATCAATCCAAAAATGCATATGTGAATGTAAAACAATAAATTAATAAACCATACACACATAACACAAGGATTTTAATGTGGAAACCCTGTTAAGGGAAAAACCACTAGGACCGGTACCCCAAATTTTCACTCTTCTGAAGTGAGCCCTGTTAGGAGCCAACCCGGTTAAAGGTTACAAACACACTGTTAAGTGCGAGCTTGTTAGAGGATTTTTATACATAAATTGTCACTAAGTATCTGGCATCTACGCTACCATCCTTGAATCAGCCTCTAGACTATCAATAGGCTTTATGCTAATCTTACTACCATCCTTGAATCAACCTCCTTAGACTGTCAATAGGATTTAGGTAAGATCGATGCTACTATCATGAGTCAACCTTTTTGGTAATCTATTAGGATATACCTCAATTATAAAAGACTATTAAGTCCTTCTCTGTTAAGAGACTTAATGCTTCAATGGTTAAACTGATACACAATGACCTATTTCTAATGCAACTCTGAAGTGCAGATATTCAAATCTATTTACATAAAATACCTCTCTGATCAATGTATCAATTCAGTTCCTTTGTACTTCACACTTTCTATTCCATGATTTTGTTCTTCTCTATTCATCGGTGTCTACAGAATTATTTAGCTCTCCCTTGGCTTGATTGATCAGGACTATATGAAGTTTATCCTTTACCAGTGTCTTTTCAGCATCTTCTCTCAATTCACTCCCCCATATTTGAGTGTATGTGGAAATGAATTATGATTGTCTCTTATATCTACATGATTTTTCATGATTCTTGATTCTTGATTCCTAGTGTGAAAAACAATCCAGCCAATTTGATTTACAACTTTAACTCCAGATTTATCTTGTAGTTATCTTCTTGCCAACTGTGTAAATCAATTACTTTAACTGTGTTGAAAAAAAAAAAAAAAAAAACTAGTTAAGTATATCTTTAAGCTCTGCCAGCTAGATATTTTTTCATTTTCTGATCTATCTGTTCTGTTGGTCAATTCTATAGTTTGTCACCAATGAAATATGTCAGTTCCATTGGTGCCACTTTAGATAGCTTCAGGATCTCTGTCCGTCAGGCATTATTGGATCTTGCTCGTCAGGAAACACTATTTTTAGCTTTTCGGACATCCTGTGATTCTTCTTCATCAGGCAACACTGTCTTCTACTCATTGGGAATCATTGTGACTTTATCTCTGTCTTTACCGGTGGTGTGCCCTCCATCGGTGTTGTCTATCACTTAGTGAATACTTGACTTTTATGCATTGTTAAAAACATAATCATTGTTCCATTGATTCTCTAAAGTCTTTGGCATTATGTGTATGACCATACAGATGATATCAAGTTGACATCAATGACAATACAAACCATTAACTGATTTAATCTCTTGCATCATCTTCAACTTACCATTATCCAACATTCAATCAGTTACATGTCATCAATCTCTCCCTTTGGCATTGATGAAAACATACTATATTATCACACTATACTATTTGTAATACAACATGAAATACCATTGTTGAGATTCATCAAATTACTAAACAGTTTGTTTTGATAACTGATAAAAATGTCTGACCACCGGTAAGCTCTGTGTAAGCTTAGATTTGATTCTTGCAGCTTTTCTTGTTTCTTCTTCTAATGTGTTGTGACCTCTGATGGTGTCAATTTTTCTCTCATCTTCTTAGATGTCTCTGTGTTGTATTTGCAAATTTTATACAAATACTTTCCCTATGGATATGATCTCTCCTTGTTTGGAGTAATTTGATAATGAATAGTTTCTGATGATAATATGAAATACATTCTCTCCCTTTGACATTAATGCCAAACAAATATTTTCACAAATATCTAACATTTTTTTAAACAATTTCTTCTATCCATAATATATTCCTTGAATTTCCCTTTTCCATCATTAATATAACAATTTGTTCTAGTGCTTGGCTCTGATATATACCTGTCTGTATATATAGATGTAGTTCTGAAGTTTAGCTTTTGCTTGCATCAATCATGAATGACATTATGATAATATATGGTTGATGCAAATTTCAGTCCTTTTACTGACTGCTAGACATGGGTTTGACCCCTAGTCTTTTCCTCAGGTACTCAAATGTATCCTTGGGTAGTGGCTTGGTGAAGATATTAGCCAATTATTCTTTAGATTGCACATATTCAAGTATCACCTCTTTTTCTTGAACTTGTTCTCTTAAATAATGATACTTGATGGAAATGTGTTTAGTCTTTGCATGCATGACTGGATTCTTGGAAATATTTATTGCACTGGTGTTGTCACAATAGATAACTACTAGTTCTATGATCTTCATATCCATACCTTCCAGCAATTGTTTGATCAATACAATATTTGAGTAGTCTGCAACAGCAACAACATATTATTCTTTTGTAGTAGAATAAGACATGCATCCTTGCTTCTTACTAATCCATGTGACAAGCATGTCACCCATAAAGAATGCTCCTCCAGTTGTGCTCTTTCGGTCATCAAAATTCCCAGCCCAATCAGCATCAGTAAACACTTTTAGTTCAAATTTTCCTTCTCTTCTATACCATAAGAAAAATTCCTCAGTATTCTTCAGATATCTTAAGATTCTTTTCACAGCAGTTATATGTGATTCCCTGGGGTTAGAAAAAAATCTAGCAACAATCCCTACTGCATGTGCAATATCTGGCCTAGTGTGTACAACATACATGAGTTTTCCTATTATTGATCTATATAGAGTCTGATTTACCTCTGTTGTCTTGTCCTCCTTTGTTAATTTTCATCCAATAGCCATTAGTGTTCCAACATGTTTGGAATCTTACATCTTGAATATTTTTAGAACTTCTTTGATGTATTTTGACCGTGTAATGAAAATACCTTCTTTTTGTTGAATGATCTATAGACCAAGAAAGAACTTGATCTCTCCAAACATAGACATCTCAAATTCTTTGCTCATCTCATCAGAAAATTATTTGCATAGCATATCATTGCCCCCAAATATGATGTCATTAACAAATATTTCAGCAATCAAAGTGTTAGCATTAGTATCTTCTTTAAAATAAATATTATTGTTTTCACTAGTCCTCATGAATCCAATACTAATTAGATAGGAATAAAGTCATTCATACCAGGCTCTGAGAGCTTGTTTCAATCCGTACAAGGCTTTGTGAAGTCTACATACCATGTTCCTCTTATCTGGATCCACAAACCCTTCTGGTTGCTCAATGTATACCTCTTCTTCAAGTATTCCATTTAGGAATGCTGACTTGACGTCCATTTGATATACTTTGAATCCTTTGTATGAAACACAAGCAAGTAGAATTCTTACTCCTTCTAGCCTAACAATAGGTGCAAAGGTTTCTCCATAGTCTATACGTTCCTCTTGTGCATACCCCTTGCATACTAGTCTTGCCTTGTTCCTTGTGACTTCTCCATTTTCGTTCACTTTGTTCCTGAATATCCATTTTGTACCGATGACATTCTTGTTATCTAGTCTTGGCACAAGTGACCATGTCTTGTTCTTTTCAATCTATTCAATCTCCTCATTCATAACACTTATCCATTCTTCATTATGTAGTGCAGTATTGATAGATTTTGGTTCAAACTCACAAATTAAGAAATTTTAGTTTAAAGACTTACTTCTTGTTCTTGTACCAGCTTTCTTATCTCCTATGATCTGGTCCTCTGGATGGTTCCTTCTTACATATCTTACAAGTATAGGTACAACTCTTTGCATATCAACTTGATCTTCATTAACTTGTACATTATCTTGATTATTATCCTGACCATCAGTAACATCATTCTGACCATTGGTTGCAACATTATGTTGTTCTAGATTTAACCAGTATTTCTCAGGTAGAGTTGTGGGTCCTTCATAGTATACAAACTTGTCATACTCCTCTGTTTCTTTTGTGCTTTCCAGTTCATTGTTTTCTACAAATTCATCAATATTTACATTTGCACTTTCAAGTATTTTGTTAGAAGCCTTGATTAGACATTTAAAAGCTTTGCTTTTGGTAGAATACCCAGAAAAATACCTTCATCACTTTTGGCATCAAGCTTTCCATTTCTATCATCTTTTAAGACATAACATTGACTTCAAAATATTTTGAAGTAACTTACATTGGGTGTTTTACCATACCATAGCACATAAGGAGTCTTCTTTGAGTCCTTTCTCAATTGTACTATGTTAAGTGTATAAAAAATAGTGCTAATAGCTTCCCTCCAGAAGATTTGGGTGATGTCCTTCTCTACCATTAGTGTACTTACAAAATCAATTATTGATATGTTCCTTCTTTCAACAGTCCCATTTTTCTGTGGTGTTCTTGGTGCAGAAACCTATCTTTTTATACCATCCTCATTACAGAAATTAGTGAATTCATCTGATATAAATTCTCCTCCTCTATCTAATCTCAAACATTTCAGATCCTTACCACTTTGTTTCTCTACCATAGCTTTATACCATTTAAACATCTTGAATACTTCAGATTTTTCTTTTAGAAATATGACTGTCATCATTCTAGAGTAATCATCAATAAAGAGAATAAAATATCTATCTCCATAACAACTCTTTGTCCTCATAGGTCCACTTAACTAGAATATCATCAGATCTATGGGTTTTTATTTTGAAACTAGACTTTGTCATTTTACGTTTTTGATAATTCTTGCACATGATGTTGTCTGGCTTTGTCATCGTCGGTAAGCCTCTTACACTTCTTTTCCTACTAATTTTCATCATGTTGTCAAAATTCACATGACACAACCTTTTGTGCCATAACCATATGTGTTTTTTTTTGTTCATCAAGCAAGTGGGGTTAGTATCATTCAAATAGAATAAGTTACCTTTGGTCTGTTCACCGGTACCAATCAATTTTCCTGATTCATTGAAGATCTTTGCCTTCTTGTTCTCAAATGCTACTCTATGACCTGAATTATTCAGCTGAGAAACATTCAATAGGTTATAATTCAATCCTTTTACTCAATAATAATTTTCACATTTAATTAGGTTATTCAGCATTACTGTTCCTTTACCTTCAATTTGACTAGGAGAATCATTTTGCATTCTTACTGTACCACCTTTATTGTATTCAAAAGTATTAAACTTTTCTTTGTCACCGGTCATATGGTGAGTGCAGCCACTATCTATAATCCAGATATCATTCTTACTAATCTTAGATATGAGTGCAATTTCTTCATACCTTTCATCTTCATTTGAATCCTCCTTCATAGCTACAAACACTATCTCAACATCATCACCTAGTTCAGTGTCAGTATCTTTATCTTTGTAAGCAGCTAGATAGCTAGCCTTCTTGCCTTTGTCCTTGTAATCTGGGTATCACTTCTTTCTGATCATCGGTAACCTCTGTAATCTTTGTTATCAGCTCTGTTAGATATCTTCTCAAAAGATCTATTATCACTTTTGTCATCTTTTCTTTTGTTAGGACATCTTGCAGCAAAGTGTCCAATCTCTTTACAATTGAAACATACAAGTTGTAACTTGCCTTTGTATTTACCTTTTCCTCTTAGCATTCTTCTCACAACGAGTGCTTCAATTTCATCTAGGTCTTCTTCTTCACTTTCACTTTCACTATCTCTTCTAGATGAGTGTCTCTGACTAGATTTGTTTATTCCCACAGAAGACATGAATGCAGACTCTCAAATTGGTAAGACACTATTATAAAAATAATTCATCTCAAATGAAATGAGTCTACCAATCAGGCTATCAAGAGTGACTGTGTTATTTTATACTGCTCTCATTTCTTGAATAGTAGAGACTCTAATAGCATAAATGGGAAATAGGGTTCTTAATATTTTACTTACCAATATCTCCTTTTCAAGTGTATCTCCAATGCCTCGTATAGCATTGACTACTTCTTTTATTCTTATGCTACAGTGAGTGATGTTTTCACCTTCTTTCATTTTCAGATCATCAAACTTTCCTCTAAGGCTTTCTACCTTAGCTCTCAGAACATTTACATCACCTCCATGTACAAGTTTCAACTTGTCCCACATTGGCTTTGCATTTTTCCAATATTTGACATCCTCAAATTCAGCATCAGACACTGAGGCTAAAATCTCTATAACCATGCAGTTATGTTCATGCTTTACTCTCAATGTATCTACTATCAATGGTCCTATAGGAAACACATATTCAGTATCAAAGTATTGAGTAATATCATTGCCAATACTTGATAAGTGAAACTTTATCCTTCTTTGCCATGAAGAAAAGTTGTCTTTGTTCAACTTGGGCACATCTCATCTACTCTTCCTGTGAGCTTTACTTAGGTCTTGAAACCTTCCTTTTAAGCACACAAGCTCTGATACCAATTTTTAGTAATAACTTAGAAGGGGGGGGGTGAATCAGTGGCCTCAATAATTTATCCTTTAAAATTTAATCCACCAATTAATATACCTCAGATTATTAAGTCCCTACAAGATGTATGCCTTGAAATACTTGAAACAATTTAATGTCTATCGGTTTACCTTGTCTGTCCTTATTCTCCTTGATTATCGATAAGCAGCAAAACTTATTTACCGATACTCAGTAAATATGCAGAGTATACCAATCAATCCAAAAATGCACATGTGAATGTAAAACAATAAAGTAATAAACCATACACACATAACACAAGGATTTTAATGTGGAAACCCTGTTAAGGGAAAAACCATTGGGACCGGTACCTCAAATTTTCACTCTTCTAAAGTGAGCCCTGTTAGGATCCAACCCTGTTAAAGGTTACAAGCACATTGTTAAGTGCAACCTTGTTAGAGTATTTTTATACATAGATTGTCACTAAGTATCTATCATCTACGCTACCATCCTTGAATCAGCCTCTATATTTTCAATAGGCTTTATGTTAATCTTATTACCATCCTTGAATTAGCCTCCTTAGACTGTCAATAGGCTTTAGGTAAGATCGATGCTACTATATTGAGTCAACCTTTTTGGTAATCTATTAGGATATACCTCAATTATAAAAGATTGTTAAGTCCTAATCTATTAAGAGACTTAATGCTTCAATGGTTAAACTAAAACACAATGACCTATTTCTAATGCAACTTTGAATTGTAGATATTCAGATCTATTTATGTAAAATACCTCTCTGATCAATGTATCAATTCAGTTCCTTTGTACTTCACACTTTCTGCTCTATAATGTTGTGCTTCTCTATTCATCAGTGTTAGCAAAATTCTTTAGCTCTCCCTTAGCTTGATTGATCAAGACTATATGAATTTTATCCTTCACCAGTTTCTCTTCAGCATCTTCTCTCAATTCATTCCCCCGTGTCTGGGTGTATGCAGAAATGAATTATAATTGTCTCTTATATAGACATGATTTTCCATGACTCTTGATTCTTGATCCTTGGCATGAAAAAAAATCTAGCCAAATTGATTTACGGCTTTAACTCCTGATTTATCTCATAGTTATCTTCTTGCCAACTTTGTAAATCAATTACTTTAACTGTGGTCGAATAAAAAAAATAAAACAACTAGTTAAGTCTATCTTTAAGCTCTTCCAGCTAGATATTTTGTCATTTTTTGATCTCTCTATTCTATCGTTCAATTATGTAGTTCATCACCGGTGACAACTACCAGTTCTGTCAGTGCAACTTCAGATAGCTTCGGGATCTCCGCCCGTCGGGCATCATTGGATCTTTCTTGTTGAGCAACACTATTTTCAACTTTTCGGGCATCTTGTGATTTTTCTTTGTCGGGAAACACTATCTTCTGCTCATCGGGCATCACTGTGACTTTATCTCTATCTTTAGTGTTGGTGTGCACTCCATCGGTGTTGTCTGGCACTTTGTGAATACTTGACTTTATGCATTGCTAAAAGCATAATCATTGTTCTATTGATTCTCTGAAGTCATTGGCATTATGTGTATGACCATGTAGATGGTATCAAGTTGACATCAATGAAAATACAAACTATTAATTGATTTAATGTCTTGCATTATCTTCAACTTAACATTATCAAGCATTCAATCAGTTACATATCATCAAAAAGATCATAATCAGGATTAGGCTCCCTATGCGGTGGATAGAAGATATGATGGAAAATTTGGGAGGTTCTTGCTACTTTTCTAAGGTGGGTTTGAAGTCAAGATATCCTCAGATAAGGGCAAGGCCTAGTGATGATTGTAATATAGTCTTCAAGACCAATGAAGGGTTGTATGAGTGGCTAGTAATTCCCTTTGGCCTGAGTAAAGCACCTAACACATTCATGAGGCTCATGAATGAAATGCTAGCAGAGTTCATTGGTAAGTTTGTAATAGTTTACCTTGATGATATTTTGATCTCTAGCACATCCAAGGAGGAGCACATGAAGAATTTGGAGATGGTATTAAGGAAGATACATCAAGAGAAGTTGATGATAAATCAAGAAAAGTGTGAGTTTCTAAAAACTAAACTGGTTTACCCTAGTTTAGTGGTTTCTACTGGATGCATGAAGATGGATCTTAAAAAGGTTAATTCAATATTGGAGTGGAATACACCTAGGTCCTTAGGGGATGTTAGGAGTTTCCATGGTTTGGCCTCCTACAATAGGAAATCTGTGAGAAATTTTATTCATGTGTGTGCACCTATTCTTAACACCATAAAAGGTGGAATCAAATGTAAGTTTGAGTGGACTGTGCTAGAAAACCAAGGGTGTGAAATGTTAAAGAATAGGATTGCATAACTACCTACTCTTAGGTTCCCTAATTTCAATCAACTATTTTTGGTAGAATGTGATGCTAGCAAGTTGGATATTGGAGCAGTGCTAAGCCAAGGAGGAAATCTTGTGGCTTTCTTCTCTAAAAAGTTGAATGAAGCTAAACAAAAGTACTTCACCTATGATTTGGAGTTATATGATATGGTACAAGCCCTTAAGAAGTGGAGACACTACCTATTACCTAGGGATTTTGTGGTCTACACTGATAACCATGCTCCATGTTTTCAGAATGGACAAGAAAAATTGAACCAAAGGCACTTGAAGTGGGTAGAATCCTTGCAGGGTTATACATTTGTCATAAAGCACAAGAAGGGGGTTAGAAACAAGGTTGTGGATACTCTGAGCATAAGAGTACACACAATACAGGAGATACACTTGCAAAGTGTAGGGATGGATGATTTGGAGGACCTCTACAAGGAGGACAAAGATTTCAGAGAAGCCTATGAAGCATGTGTGAAGTTTCAGCAGGGTTTCAAAGTGGATTTCAATGAGTTTATGTTGCAGGAAGGCTTATTGTTTAAATGAGATCTTATGTGTATTCCTCAATTCTCAATGATGGAAAAAATTGTGAAGGAGAAACACCAAGGAAGCTTGGGGGGCCACTTTGGAGTGGATAAGAAATTGAAGAAAGTGAATATGCACTACTATTAGCCTAAGTTACAATCAGATGTGAGGAGATTTGTAGAACAATGTCAGACTGGTCAGAGGGAAAAGGGAAAAAAGTAGCAACAGTGGGTTTTACAAACCCCTATCCATGCCCCAAAGGCCTTGGGAGTGTCTTAGTATGGATTTTTTTTTGGGGTTACCAAAGACACCTAGGGGTCATGACACTGTGTTTATCGTGGTGGATCATTTTAGTAAAATGGAACAATTCATTCCATGCAAGCAAACAAATGATGCTTCTCAAATTGCATGTCTATTATTTAGGGACATTGTAAGCATCCATGGATTGTCTTTGAATATTGTAAGTGACAAAGATAGTAATTTTGTGAGACATTTTTGGAGGACCCTATGGAAGATGCTTGGAACAAACTTGTCTTTCTCTTTAGCCTACCATTCAAAATCAGATGGACAAATAGAGGTAGTCAAAAGGTAACTTGGGAACTTCCTAAGGTGTTTGAATAAACAATAAGGACAGTCATGGGATCAGATCATAGGGCAAGTAGAGTTTTCCTATAATGACTCCTTTAATAGGATTACAGGTAAGAGCCCATTTGAGATAGTGTATGGGGTCAATCCTAGGGGGATTTTGGAGCTGAGGCATCACAGTTTGAAGGACAAGAGGAGTGTACAAGGAGAGTCATTTGTAGAAAAGATGAAGGAGCTTCATGATCAAGTCAATAAGACATTACAAAAGCAAGTGGAGAAGTACAAATCCAAAGTTGATCAGACTAGGAGAGACTTGTAGTTCAAGGTAGGGGATCTAGTACTTTCCTATCTTAGGAAGGAGAGGCTACCAAAAGGTGAGCCAACTAAACTACTCATGAAGAAGATAGGGCCACTGAAGATTTTGCATAAGTATGGCAAGAATGACTATGAAGTGGAGTTGCCAACTGATTTGGGGATTTAACCCATTTGCAATGTTTGTGACTTGTACCCCTACAAGAGATTATCACTAGACACAGGGAAGTCTACACTTGCAGATTTGGAGGATGATGATTGGGTGAAAGACTTGCCTACCCCAATGCCACTGAAATTGGAAAGGGTACCGAATTCTAATGTGATAAAGAAGACAAGGAAGGGTAACTAAAAGGTGTACCTCATCAAGTGGCAAGGACTACCTAAAGCTGAGGCCACTTGGATGATAGAGTTGGACATTCTAAAACATGAGGTCACCATTGAAGACCTCCTAACTCAAGGGACTTGAGCTATTTTGTCTAGGGGAGTATGGTGTAGGGAACCTCCATATTTTATGTTTTGGTGTTTTTTAGGTTTGGTTTAGGTGTTTGTGTGTTTATTGGAATAATTTCCAAGGGGTTGGATGCTATGACAAGTTAACTTCATGTTTGTAAGAGCCTTAGTGCTCATTAGGTGATTTAGGGTCACTTTGGGCTAAATTTGGGAAAAGTTGATATTTTAGTGTAATATGGGTTTGAGATGTGTTTTAGGAGCCTACATATCCTATCTAGGGTCATCAAGTTCAAAATAACCCATCGAGTTGACAAGGAAAGTCAAAATGCACAAAGTGCCAAAAGTTGCTAGCAACTTTGAAAGTTGCTCGAGCAACTTTTGCAAGAAATTGTAAAATGTAGTTAGAACTGTTGTAACTAACCCATTCTTGGTATATGAGAATGGATTCAATTATTGAGAATTTTTAATGAAATTTTGGATTGCAACAATTATCCTTGATGCTTATGTACTGATGTCTACGACTATTTTCTAGTATTCTGCATTGTTTCTTTATTATTGTACGACTATGTACAGATTGGTAGAGAAGATCAGGTCTCATGGGGATGTACTAATTTCAATTAGCTTCCATATGAATTAGATAAATTTTTTTTAAGTTCATTAGGTGTAAAGATACAAGTTTTTGAAGGTCACTTGTTTGTAGGTGACAGTACAATGCTGATTAGATAGTAATGGCTCTACCCTAAAATCCCACCAGTGGAATTGACTGAAACCATGGGGGAAGTAGGGTTAGAGTCTATATATAGGGTTTTAGTTTTCCTTTTAATTTTTTTTTAGTGGATTTCCAAGGCCAAGTTGGAATCCCTATGGCAGACTGGTGAATCGAGGTGAGCCAAGACAGGGAGAAGAAGGAATTTGATCGAGCACTCATGCCCTTTTGGAAAAGACTTAGTGGCATTTTGTGATACCCTAGATAGTCTCCTAAAAGGATTCAAAGGTGTAAGGAGGTGAATCATAAGTTGGAGATAATTTTTACAATTGTTTATGCTGACTAGTCTAGAGGCCTAATTAATAGGATAAAATCTAGGGCCTGCAAGAAACTCGGGTTTTGAGTTCTTTCAGAAGTTAGGGTTTTGGATTCCGACAGTGTTGGTTGATACCTTGAATATTTTTAAGGTCTTGTGTGGGGTAATTTGGTAATTTTTGGAGTGATAGCCCTAAAACTGTGAAAATAGACCTACTAAGAATTAGGCAATTAGGCCTCCTAGTGAAATATGGACAAACTAGATTGGTAAAGGGTCTTGAAGTATTGGGAAGAGTTTAGAATGACCTAGGATGGTTAAATAAGATTTATAGGAGTCTTGGTGGATGTTTGGAAAGATCCTAAGTAGAGGTTTAGCATTCTAGGAGAAGTTCCAGTGACGAAAACTAGGCATTTGGTGAACTAGTTGGACTAGTTAAGCCTAGGAACTTTGGAATCTTCTAAAGAACAACTATACCTTGGAGGAGAAGTTGGTAGTAAGGGTCTTGGAGATCCTAATTGGAAGAAGGTTCAATATGAAACAACCATTGGATGGTTGGGATAGATAAAGAAGCATCTTGGAGTGAGGAAAAGCCCTAGAGTATCAAACCCTCTACATCAGAAATTCGCAATTTCCTTGTTTTTCTTTTCTAGAAATGTGAGTATTTTTTATTTTATCAGAAAAAGAAAACTACTTTTTAAATTTTTTTTTTTAAAACTACACAATTAATTTTGTTATTTTTTTTAGCCTTAATGGACTCTATTTTTCATTTTTTCTAGGAAATATAAAGGCTAAAACCCTTTTTTTTTTAAGGAATAATTTGATATCCTAGTAAAATATATCATTGTACCTATGCAGAGATTTATAGATTTGTAGAAAAATGGTGGATCCCAAAGAAAGAAATCTATTACTTAAAATATGTTTTCATCAACTTATTAGAATTTGGCAAATAAGTAGTTGATATTTATGTTGTTATGATTTAGAACACAATGACGACATCATTATAAACCCCAAGTGTGCCTAAAATTATCTTCAAGGGTTTATATCTTTGGAAATGAAGAATAAATTAATATATTTTATTCTAGTACCATGTATCAAGAAAGATTGCTCTTTAATACTATGTGGAATTTGATGATTATTTCAATCCACCAGCCAATAATTATCTGGAAGTACACTACCTATTGCAAAGATAAATAGAGGATGAAAAATTTGCTAAATACAACTTGATAATTTTTATTTATTGTGCAAAAATTAAATTAGAATATAATTAGGATTAGTTACAATATATAGCGAATTTATTTTAGATAAAGCAAACTCACTAGTAATAGAAAAATGTTAAAAACCAAACTAAAGCTCAACTAGAGCCCAACAAGAATTAAATAGGATAAATTAGGTTAAATTAAAGCTCCCATAACTGAACTTAAGATAATATTGCATGTGCAAGTATATGCTCAATTATGACCAAGATTGTGCGTGAGCATTAGAATAATCATGCAATGCAACAATATGCAAATATTCATGCACTAACAATTGTCCTTGAGAGACTAAAAATAGAAAGATAGGAGAGACATAGGCTTTGGTAAAGAATTCAATTTAGCCCTCAGATGCATGAAAATAGAATCTAAATGCTACCTTGTAACATTTCAAAAGAACACGGATTTCAATGTTAGTTACCTTAGGAATGAAAATTTTAAATTTTTATTAGTAAATTATCATATTGTATTTTTATGCAATGTTTAGTATGCTTGAAATGGTAGTTAGATGTGACATGGCACATTTTTAGAAACTCAAAAAATGTTGTATATAATGAGAACTATTGATGTCTATTTTTTAAAATGATCCCTCATAACTAACATGATTGTTGAAGTAGATAATATTTCACTTATATACTTTCCTAAGTTTAGTTAGGTAATTAATAATTAATGTTTAATTATTAGGTAGTTTTTAGAGTTCAGGTAGTTGCACAAACTTATTTTTTCCCATCCCTTTATAAGAAAGGCTACTATACTTTAATTTTTATCTCATAATTAATCCACTTTTATTTTGGTGAATTATTCTCTGGGTGAAGGTTTCTATAGGTCACGATCTTGGCTCAAGAAAATCATTCTAAAATGGTATTAGAGCTAACTATCTTTTTTTTTCATTTCCTTGATTTTTTTCATCATTATGAATATTTAAGATTGTAAGAGTTGATATATTTGATATTTAAAATTTGTGTCGAGCTTTTCACAATGATGTGTTTTCTTTATGTTTCAAGATTTGACAACTCATCTTCAACTCTTTCTAGTTTGTTATTTTTTCCACGATTGTGGGCACTCTTATTTTCCCTTAGGGCCCGTTTGGTTGAGGGGTGGAATTGGAATTGAATGGGAATTGGCATTTCTGAATTCCCAAAATGTTCAATTCCCTGTTTGGTTCCAAAATTAAAAATTGGAATAGGGTTATGCGAATTCTAATTTTGGGTCATTTTGAGCATTCCACAATTCCTTCTCAAGACCTGGAATTGGAATTGAAAATTTGAATTGGAATTGAAAGTATTATTTTGGGAAGGAAAATTCATTCCCATTTTTGTTTCAATAATGTATATTATATTGCTATAAGGATGTATATATATACATGTGTGTATATATACACAAAAGTGTATATACACACATGTATATATACACATATGTGTGTATATGTGTATATATACACAAATGTATGTATATATGTCTATATATACACAAATGTATATATATATATGTCTATATATATTTATACACATATGTGTGTATATGTGTATACATGTGTGTGTGTGTGTGTATATATGTGTGTGTGTGTGTGTGCGTGTACACACGTGCATGTGTATATATACACATGTCTGTATAAATGCACATGTGTGTATATCATGTGTGTGTATATATGTGTGTGTATGTATACACATGAATGTGTGTGTATGTGTATATATATACACACATATATATGTGTATATATACATGTGTGTGTATATACACATGTGTATATATATACAAACATGTATATGTGTATGTGTGTGTGTATATACATACATGTGTGTGTGTATACACACACACACATATGTGTGTGTATATACACACACACACGTGTGTGTGTGTGTATGTGTATGTGTGCAAAAACCAAGTTCCAATTCCAATTCCAATTCCAATTTTGTGGAACCAAACGTAGAATCTGCATCTTCTCAGTCATCTTCTAGGTGAACCAAACAGGACAGCCTAATTCTAGAATTCATTTTGATAATAGCCCAGTTGCTAGAATGGATTCAATTCCAGAATTGGTAATTCCAACATGCACAAATTCCATGAAACAAATGGGCCCTTAACCAATATTGATATATTTCTTGGCCATGATTTTTTGAAGGATTAGCATTAATCATACTTGGAGCCTCATACTCTGACAAATTAGATAGGTATTTCCTTCTTCATGAGTGCATTAATATTTTCATATTATCTTGGTTTAACATATGCAAGTAGGGGTCTATTATGATTGTCGACAATTTTATTGGGAGTCCACGATTGTTTATTAGAACATTCTGATCACTATGATCATTGTGATAGACATTAAAATCCCATGATTCAATAATAGTAATTGGTGGTCCACCTATTATTTTTTGGCATGTTGTACATGTTGTTGGGAGCCCATATTCCATTTTTTCCCCTCGAGTTTTTTTTGGATTACACAAAGAGAAAGTATTTGTGACCTTGTATTAATCTTTGTTCTCTAATGGTTGACAATATTTTTTTGAATGATTAATAATTTTGGCTAATATTTTATATTTGATAATGTTCAATAGATTACATCAAGCCCTAAAATTAAAAGTGTTATTTTATTGTGAGTGATGACATCCTTGGTAAGCCTAGTAGTGGCTTTTTCTAAGACTCTCATGCACATGATGATCGGGATCTTTATGCCTCATTAACAATGCAATAATTTTACTAAGCAAGTTATACCACCGTGTTAGAATGTGAATTTGGTGCTTTGAAGTGGTGTTGGCATTACTGGTTTTCATTGATATCAACATAGTCATATCTAATCTTCTGATGGTATAAGTTACTATGATTGGCATAGTATTGTATCGTTTCTTGTGTATCGATAGATTATTGTAATAGTTGGAGTGTCTAGCGTGTATGTTAAAATGTTTAGCATGTTAAGAAATAGTTCGTTCTCTAGAATATAAAATATTGTATATTTTATGCTTGATGGTAGGTGAATATATTTCAGTCCCAACATTTTTTTGTAACATGTTGTTCATAACTGTTGGAATCATATGCCTTGGAGAAGGTTTTATATAGTGTCGCGTGTTGTATTAGTTGAGATGGTCGCAATTTCATTCACTACCACCGTGGGAATTTTTTTTGTGTGACCTATTTAAAATTATGTGGCCAAACTTGTAGATTTCATGGTGTTGTATAAGTAAGGCATGAACATAAGTTAGTTAGATATGCACATGAATGTACATGTGTATGTGTGTGTAGCGTGTTTATGGAGCATATGTGAATTGACTACAAATTTATGTGAAGCAGATTCGTGTTTGTGTAGACCAATTTTTAAATCTTAGAAGTAGATTCTATTCAGTTTCATATGTTCTAACATTGAGCCCTTGTGTATTGGTATTGAGCCCCTTTATCGACAGTAAGCCAACCGATAGTGAGCCGTCTTAGAGTGAGATTTTTTTGGCAGCGAGCCTCTGTATAAAAATCACCTTTCAATGTCACCCTAACATGTGTTTTTATATTTGATAAGAATTAGTTACTCCTTGGTTTTACCCATCTTGAGGTTTCCACTTAAAATATGGTGTTCTCTGTTTTGATGCTCCTATACATTTCATGTTTATATTTTATGCGAATTTATAATGTTCTAGACTTAAAAATCTTAAGTAGTTACTGGAACTGATTAAGTGTTAACAGATAGAGAGAAAGTTTTCCATAGGTCTATGGGAATAAGTGATTCACCTCACTCAAAATTATTTGGCATGTTCAACACATGGTGCACTGATTTCATTGTGAGTGATCCCAAAGGTTCACATGGTTAGAAATTATCATGTGTTCATGTGGTGTTGGTGAAATTTTTTTGGTTATATTTCTATAGGGAGGTGGCACATATAGCCTCTACAAGGTCTAGCACTCTCATATTTCATTAGCACAATTTCCCTGAATGGAACCCTTTTCTAATCTCATTGGGTTTATCTTTTGCCTTCAATTAGCATTGATGACCATATGAGTATCTAGAGGGCCAGCCCCTAGGTGCTAAAAATAAAGTTAATTTTAACCATTCTAAGATTGTGATCATGCATGTGACCAAGTCTCAATCTGTTGTAGAGTTTCATCTAGATCCCTTCTCTCATTGATTGGGCTTCAATGGTTTTTTTAGTGGCTAATATTCATCAATTGACTAATTTTTTAAATTTCAGAATCCAAATTTTGCAAATAATTTAAGATTTGAGGCAACCTTTATCATCACATTATATATAT
>MU227549.1:3304969-3322635 GCA_018584345.1 Thuja plicata
ATTATATTCCATGTAGTAATAATGTTACTATTTTATTTGCAATGCTTATTGGGGATAAAATTTCATTTGGATTGTTTATCTCAATAGAAAATAATGTTCTTGAAAAGATTATGGGGCCCATTAGAATTTAAAAAGCCAATACATTTATCTCACACAATATAATAAAGATTATTCGATTATATTTTAGAGAAATGATGACAACTAAATATTTGAGTCTATCCCTTAAACCGGTTAAAGTTTTTGAATTAAGCAGCAACAAGAGGGTGTTGACCCATGGTATAATAGTAGCACACTAGATACACATTAACAACATATTAATTGTATGTAGAGTTCCCAACATAGAAAATTTAAAAGACCAACAGGGCCATGAAAAACCACCACCAAAGCTCAACCAACAAACTATCAGCTGAAACTTTCTAAACTCCCTTGGAAAAGCAAGGTTATCAAAGATAATCCTATGGATAAAAGTAGCATCTTGATTGTAGATCTGCCCACCGACTACAACAACCCTTTTAACCTCAATAGTAAAGGGACCCACCTCAATAGGAGTAGTGAGGAGGGAGATCAACAACACTAGGAAAAAATTGTTAAACCACCTACCGTAGAAGAGAGACCAGAACTTGTCTACCACCAAAGTCATGATAACCTCCCCCTTAATAGGAGACAACTCCACCTCCATAAGAAAGAAGAAACAATTAGACAGTACCAAGCCCACCTCTAGCCTAAGCACCAAAAATCCAAATCCATGGGGTTGGGGAAAGATACCAACCCGACTGCAAACTTCAACCAAAAATAACCACCTAAGGTGAGCCCTTGAAAATTGCCAACAATCACCTGCCCAAAAGAGAAATAAAACACGTTGTCTAGACCAAGCAGAATGGACAGACCCACAAAATGAAAAAAAAAATCTGGAACAGAAAGCCCTTCCCCTCTCACTCACATCAAACAGAACAACTCTTCAAGGTGAAGAGATAAAAACCACATCTAGAACTTTGGAGTGTCTTCAGTAAGCACCAAAAATACATTAGAGAACCAAATGCACCTTGGAAGCTTCACAAGATGAACACTAAGAGAAAAGTGCAGCAACACTTGGGTTATCCCCTAAGAGGAACACCACTCTCCCATCACAGTGAAAAATTCCCAATAGCAGTGAGAGAAACACTAGAGAGGGCAGTAGCTCCCAGTGAAACCCTTACCCACACACATGTTATTCAACAAACAACACACAAATAGGTCATACAGAAAAATGCCACCCCTAAGACACAGGAGCTCTGAGACCCCAACAACAATGCAAAATACAAACACTGTGCCTCGTACAAGAAGAGGGTGATGAGTTAGCATATCCACCATAAAGAATGTCGAAAAGGAGCAGTAGGTGGAAGAAAAGGATCCCCAGTGCTTGAACAGAGCAGGAAGAGAAACACAAACACCAAGACCTGTAGTGGATAGCCAAGGGCTTGAAACCACACTGCCTAAAAGAGATGAGGCAACAAGAAGGGTGAGAGCATAGTTTGCATCTTTGCCATCATCCATCTCTCCATCTTCAGCCTCACTATCTCTCTCAAAAACCCTTATGCCATCGCTACTCCTACTCATTGTTTGTGTTTATTGTTACCAAGGCTTATTATTATGTTTAAACCGGTCAAAGTTTTCAACATGTACCCAAATAATTTTGTACAGGAACTCTATTTATTAAAGTGAAAGTATTCACCATGTTTAATGAATATTGATTTATTGTTTGAGATTTTTCTAATATTTTCTACAAGAAGATGTAATTGTAGAAGTTGAGAAATCCAACTTCACAGATCACCAAGAACACCTGCATGCAAATAACCTGTTCTTGAAAGGAAACCAGAGAGATAGAAGCAAATACTTGGAAAATATCAATGGAGTGAGAGAAAATTCTATTCCAAGGTAATGAAACAATAATTATAAAATTTCAACCTTAAAGGTGAATGAAACCCTAAAAAGGAAAAATCTAGGTTGTGCAATATAATTAATATAAAATATTAATTATATGCACCTCAGAGACAGCTTAAGTGAAAATAGAGTACATAGACAACTTAATAATTAAATCAACATGATCTAATTAATAAGTGAGTATAAATAGATACTCTAACACCCCCCCTTAAGTGAAGCTTAGGAGGTAAGCTAACCTAGCACAACTATGAAAGTAGGAAAAGAGGGTCCCGGCAACAAGGCCTGGTCAGGTACCCAATACAAGGAAATCTCTATGAACCGAAGATAAAGGAGAAAACCTAGTGGGAAAAAACCCTCTCCAAAAAGAGATAAAGAAAACATGCTAAAAAACATGAAGGAAGGAAGGCCTCAACAAGACCCCCCAAGGACAACTTCCATCACCCAAAGCATAGAACATTATTGAAGATAGCACGAAGATACAAAAGGTTTCATGAAGATGTTAGCAACCTACGCGTTAGTGGGAATGTACTCCAAACTAAGAACACCATCCTGAATCTAGTGATGGATGAAATGCATATGAAGGTCAATGTGTTTATTACGCTAATGGTCCATCAGGTTGTGGGAAATGTGAATAGCACTCTGATTATCGCATCAAATAATAGTGCAATGATCAGGGGGAAAGCCAAACTCAGTCATCAACTATCGAAGCCATAGAATCTCCTGACTAGCATGCACTGTCACTCTGTACTCAGCCTCTATAGATGAAAGCGCGTGAGAATTCTGATTCTTGCATGACCATGTGATAGGACCAGAGCCAAGATGAAAAACAAAGCCAAAAGTAGACTTTCGATCATCAACATCACTAGCCCAATCTGATTCAATGAAGCCCATAATGTGAGGAGCCCCTGATGTGTAATGAATGCCATACATAAGTGTGCCCTAAATGTATCTCAAAATATACTTGGCATCTTGCCAATGACTCTCATGAGGCTCATGTGAGAACAAAGAGACTAGACCAACTGCAAACGAGAGATCAGGATGAGTGTGTGTTAGGTATAACAAACTACCAACCAACTTCTGATACAATGTAGGATCCACTGAAGGTGAAGTGCAAGAGGTAGACAAAGTAACACCTGACTGAAAAGGTGTGGGAGCAGGCTTGCAATCAAGCATATAAAAGCACCAAAGCATGTTAAGAGCATACTTTTGATGGTAAATAAAGATCCCAATAGGGGACTGAACAATCTGTACACCCAGAAAGAAGTATAATGGACCAAGGTCAGTCATCTCAAACTGCTCCATCAATGCGCGCTGAACATCCTAAATCATAGAAGATTAGCTACCTGTGATGACAAGGTCATCAACATATAGCACAAGGATCAAAACCTCATCGTCAAGACACTGAATGTAGACTATAGGATCATAATGATAGCATTTGAATCCTATAGAAAGAAGAAAGGAGTCCATCTTCTCATACCAATCCCGAGGGGCGTATTTGAGACCATACCAAGAACACTGAAGTTTGCAAACCAAGGAGGAATCTTGCACAAATCCCTGAGGCTGCTGCATGTAAATCTCCTCAATAAGATCACCGTGCAAGAATGCACTCTTCACATCAATCTAAAAAATGGGCCATCCCTGAGAAGCTACGAGGGATAAGACAAGGTGAATAGAGTTCATCTTGGTGACAATGGAAAATGTCTCAGTGTAATGAATACCCTCAACCTTTGAAAAAACCTTCGCAACAAGACGGGCCTTGTACTTATCAATAGAACCATCAGCAAAAAACTTAGTATGATACAACCACTTGCATTGCACTAACTTTCTTCCCTTAGGTAGAGAACAAAGATCCCAAGTGTGATTCTTTATCAAAGAAGAATACTCCTTCTCCATAGCACTGTCCCACTTAATATATCCTATCACTACCGCAAATGTCTGAGGATCACCACAAATATCATGACTTAGATGACTTGAACACGCAATATGAGACTGGGTGCAGTGGGAAGTGGAAGGGTCACCAGCCAAAGATCCTGCAACATCAACTATAACACGAGCCCATCTAGGCATCGGTGTAGGATCCTATGGTGGAGGTAAATGGGGATCACCAAGATCATCATCCTCATCATCCTGAAAAGAAACTGGAAGAGATGAGGGAGTAGTGGTATGTGAAGTAGACTCTGGATGTAGGATATCTACTGCAGGAAGGCACTCATCAAACTGGAGATCCCGTCGAAACAAAACCTCTTTGGAATTAGGGTCAAACAACCTGTATACCTTAACATCCTTGCAGTAGCCAATAAAAATGAGGTGTCAGCTCTTCGGCTCCATTGCTCTCCTTTGATCATTAGGCACAAATTCCCATGCTTCACTACAAAAAACACAAAATGAAGATACATCAGGCTTGACATGAGACCAAGCCTCCTCAGAAGTCATATGTCAAACTGCCTTGTGAGGCATTCAATTCTAAATATAGTTGGCACAATTGACTTCCTCTGCCCAAAAATATGAATCCATGGAGCTAGACTATATCATACAATTAGCCATCTCTCAAAGTCTTTTGTTCATTCTCTCTGCCACACCATTCTACTAAGGGGTGTAGGGTACTAAAAATTGATGTTGAAGACCATGTTCAGAGCAAAAATCCCTGAAAGCTTGATTCACATACTCCCCCCATTATCTGTGTGTACCTGACGAATAGAAAGACCTGATTGCTTCTCCACAAATGTCTTAAAAACTCGAAATGAATCAAAGACATCAGACTTGTACTTCAAAAAGTACACCCATGTGTGCCTGGAGAAGTCATCAATGAAAGTAAGCACATAGCTGGCACTAGAAAAAGGAGTAGGAAATGACATGAGGTCACTATGAATCAACTCCAATGGTGCCAAAGCATGAGTAGCTCGTCGTGAGGAAAAGGATCCCTATGTTGTTTCCCAAGAACACAACCCTGACAAACCCTATCCATGCAAGTAATCTGTGGAAGCCCAAGAACAAGTGCCTATGTGCTCATGTGATAAAGATATATGTAATTGACATGGCCCAAACCCTCATGCCAAAGTTGGCTCACTGAATCTGCACGTGCTATAAGACAGGAACATGTGCTAGAAGAAGACTCAAATCCATCAAATCAGTATAGGTAGGATGCAGTGTCAACACTCCAAGTAGCCACAATAATATTAGAATCATGTAAGTTCCGAATAACCACATCATGTGGTGAGAACTCAACTGTCTTACCAGAGCCAGAGTGGAAAATCTTATAGATAGACAATAGGTTCATCGAAATGGCAGGGACAAAAAAACATCTTGAAGAGATCCCCCAGCTAATGCAATAGAACCATAACCCAAAACTAAAAGATGAGATGAGTTCCCAACAATAATCTGTGAAGTAGCATAGGGAGAAAGTGAGGTAACCAACTGTTGAGTGTGAGTCATGTGGTGAGAGGCACCAGAATCAAGAATCCAAGTGGGCCCAGAAATCATTGCTCATGCAGTAAGAGCATGACCTTTCCCTATGGGGGAGGATGTGGACTGAGGAGCTGAAATGTGATTCTTATGCATGGCTTCCTCTAAAGCCTCCAAATGTTTCTAGCACCTCGAAATAGGATGTCCATCCTTTCAACAAAAGCTACAGGTCTCAACTGATTTCTTCTTAGTCTTGGAGGTAGACTCAGTAGACTTCAAAGAAGATTTACCCTTGGAAGGGTTAGCTAGAGGTTTGGAATCATTTTTTTGTCCAGGTTTGGAGGAATACTCATTGTCTTCTAAATCTTTCTTTGGTTTCGCTTTCTGTTTTGGTTTCCCCTGTGAAGACTGAGCAACCAATGCTTGGCTAGAAGAGCCAGAAGCATCCATCTATTGGATCTTTTCTTGTTCCCATGTCAACTGATCATAGAATGTCTCGAATGAAGGCATGGTATGTCTAGTATCAAAAGCATCCATGTGGAGTAGAAATTAGAAGAAAAGATCTAATATGGTCATCTCAAATTTGAGAGTATCAGGAAGATACACTCATCATCTGTCTTGTTTCTCCCACATCCCTGCAAAACTGATTGCAGAGATTTGAACTTCATCAAGAAGTCCTCCATAGTGGGAAAGCTAGTAGGAGTCAAAGTGGTCAGCGCTGCATTAAGCTGTAGTGCTCGAAACTCATTCACTGTGCCAAACAAATCTCAAAACTTGCCCCAAATGGCCCTAGGAGTTGTTAAACTATCCAGGTGAAAAAGGAGATTGTCGGAGATGTTCAGTGAAATCAAGCCCATGACTTCATCCATTTTATTCGTATGTTGAAGAAGCTCAAAATGACACTGCAGGATAGGTTGGTTTTCTGCTAGACATGACCATAAGCCACGTTACATGAGTAGTCTGGTCATGTGTGCTTTCCAGGTGTGATAATTGTGTGGTGTCAGCCGGGCCATAGAGGGGTTTGACATTGAGAGAAGAAGAAGATGGAAGTAGAAGGGTCATTTCTGAATTTAAATGATAGAAATAAAAAGAAGCCCCCCACAATGTATAATTCTATCCCTCGTACAACAAATAAATAATTAATGAAAGCACAAAAAATGAGAAGAAAACATGGATGCCAGATGCAGAGATGGAGGAAATGGAAGCCTCTACTTCAACGCCAAAAATAAGAGATCAAATAGTTGAATCACCAATAAAGACTATCACCATTGCATCTGCCTTGGAAACACATTTCCGACGATATTTCACTTTCCAAAAATAGAGACCGTATGCACAAGTTATGACCGAAAAACCAACTACTCCTCTGAAAATGAGCTCACTGGAAAAAAATAGTAATGGGAAAAAATTTGACTATCAAATTACCGTCACAGACACTGGAAAAAAATTCATAGCCCTCTGCCCATTGTAGGCCCATCTTGCCGAAACAATTTTCTGTCGCCGGAAAAAGTGGAAAAGATGTCAAAAAATTTTAAAATGGCTAAAAAAAGTCTGGTAGGGTGATGTCATCATTGTGTGTGTCGGTGGTAGGCAATAGTCATAGGTGGTGGGCTGCCAACAGAGGTGGTGGTTGGGTGGCTCCCGAGTGGTTCTTGGATGGCAGCACCGGTGACAGTAGCTCCGGTGGCCAGTGGGCGGCACGCCGGCTAGGGCTGAGCGCGGGCCAGGCCGAGGTGGCGTGCAGGTGGCTGCTTTGATTATACTCCAGCTATGCTACGTAGGGCTAAAAAAACACTTAAAAAAATTTAAATTTAAATTTTTTTTTATTTTTTTGTCTCGATTTTGTGTGGTACGAGCTAGGAGGGAGAAAATTTTCCTCTGGTGTCACTGTGACAAAAAATAGCAAACTTTATATGATTTTCGACTCTCCCAGGCCTTTCAAGCACAATGGTGGAGTTTGTTTTGGCTCAAAGTGCTCAAAAAAATAGTGCCTCCTCCAAAATGAAGGAAAAGACCTAGAGAAGCTGTGGTTTTGGCTGTGACTCACGAATTCAAAAACCATCAAGGTAGACAGTAGTAGGGAAGCTTTGATACCATGTAGAAGTTGAGAAATCCAACTTTACAGATCACCAAGAACACCTGCATGCAAATAACCTGTTGCTAAAAGGAAATTAGAGAGATAGAAGCAAAGACTTGGAAAATCTCAGCGGAGTGAGAGCAAATTCTATTCAAAGGTAATGAAACAATAATTACAAAAGTTCAACCTTAAAGGTGAACGAAACCCTAAAAAGGAAAAAGCTAGGTTGCACAATATAATTAATATAAAATATTAATTATATGCACCTAAGAGACAACTTAAGTGAAAATAGAGTACATAGACAACTTAATAATTAAATCAACATGATCTAATTAATAAGTGAAGATAAATAGATACTCTAATAGTAATTACAAACGAATCGTCATTTCAAAATATTGAGAGATTCATCAATAGATTTTTTTTTTTCAAAAAAATGAAAGATTCACCAACATTTTATAACTTTTTTAGAGGGAGGTTTCTTAACGTTATCCCTGTTGACCTTCACATGAATTATTTTTCATAATTATGAAGAAACTTAATCTATCTGAATATTTTTTTCATTTTTTATTTCAATTGACCCGATTTGTTTTTCAGATTTGATGGAGGACATATCTATATGATGACTTAATCGAGATCGACACATCTTTTGACCTTGTTCTACATCAGTTCCACATTTCTTATAGGTTTTCACCTTCTTCATTCATTAGACATGAATTGGATTTAATTTTGACTTCATCAACATGGAACCAGAGACATGAATAGTTTAGAGACATCATCTTCAACATCCAACTATTTTCTATCCCAATTTGGAGGCATTGATGCACTTCTACATGGTTTTTTTTGTTTCCTATGTTAGACAAGTTGTATTTATTGATCATCTTTAGATACTTACAATTATTGCAAGAGATTATTCATTGTGAGGGGTTATATAATTTCTCTGTTTTCCTCCTATGGAGGGCTATCAATGTGATGGATGTAGTTCTTAAGAGTTTAGTTGTGTAATTTTTCAAGAACACTCATCCTATTATCTCATTTCGAGAGGAGTTTTCTCTCATTGGGTTTTCTCCTTTTCTATGCATTGTGAATGCTTTCTATTTTCATTACACCTGCATTTTATGTTGGTACCTAACATGGCCTAGTTGTCGAGACCCATCTTGCATCTTTCTCATTTTTCATTATAATATACACCCAAAGTCGCACCTATAGGCTTGGGTGTGGGGGTTTGAATAAATAAAGGTTCACTTATATACTTTCTTAAGTTTACTTAGGAAATCACTAATTAATGTTTGATTATTAGCTAGTTTTGTCGTTCATATAGTTGCACCTACCTAATTGTAATCTTTCCTTTATGAAAAAGGCTACTATACATTAATTTGTATCCCATAAGAATCCATTTTTATTCTAGTAAGTGGTTCTCTCTGTGCAGGTTTTTAGAAGTTGTAATCTTTGCTCAAAAGTATCGCTTTAACAATGAAAATCATTTCTTAAAATAAAAACAAAGACTTAAATAGTTTAGTATTTAAATAGATAATTGTATACAAATAGAAATGCTAAGGCTATAATTTATGAATTTGATACGTGATGCCGAATTTGCCTCGGTGCTGGGCCGATGTTGCCCTGAATTATCAACCTCAGCTTAGTTTTTCTATTTGTTATGGTCTCTATAGCCCATAATAGGAGTTTATAAGTGGTGAATGGGTTGATAGGGTTGGTAATCATCCTCCCCGTTCACAATAATTTTAGGGTTTTTGTAATGGAAGCATTTCAAAGAATTTTAAAGATCTTATTCTCTGCCAAGACCTCAATGGTTTTTCTAGCAAGGCAAGTGGACGAATATATTAAAATTAGGGTTTTTAATGTCTTCGTCATTTTATCTAGGTGTGGTTAGGGTTAGTAGGTGAAGCCAATTCACGAAGCTGATTAGGACATGAAATAAAATATAACATCATTCAATTTGGGGTTTTAAAACTGTACTCCCCCTTCTTCCCCTAGACATGTTTTTGTTGGACTAGAAGGTGATATATTTTGGTATATTGATGGTTTAGTATTAGGGAAAAATGATATTGATAAATCTTCCAATCTATTAATTTTGAATCTTGTTGGACCTCACAATCCTCATACTGGTGATGATAAAAATAGGATCCATTCTATGTTGGATGGGATTAGTTGATCATTTTAATTGTGGGTGTATCTTGTCATCCTCGAAAGCCACAAAAGAAAATAATCATGGTATAAAAAATGGTTGGGAACTCGATTTCTCATATTCAAGTACCTAATATTCTAGATCTCTGGCATGGTAAGGATCTTTTGGAAAGAGGTACTATTTTGGAGACATGCGGTGATTCATTTAAAGAAAATAACTATGGTAAAAAAAAAAGGTTTGGAACTCGATTCCTCATATTCAAGTACCTAATATTCTATATCTCTCGCGTTGTAAGGATCTTTTGGAAAGAGGTATTATTTTGGAGATATGCAGTGATTCATTTTCGTTATCATTCCTTCATAAGTGGTTGAAGGCACTTTGGTATGGGATTTTTAAATTTCAAGTTCTTCCTAATCATACTTTATGAGATTATCTTTGATCATGATGAGGCTAAAGAACAGACATTGTCGAAATAATTTTTTAATTTTGTAAATAATGTTATCATGACATTTCCTTGGAAACCCTTCTTTTAACCACATCAACTGGTTCTTAAAACCTCTCCTTCATGGTTTATGTTACCTTATTTTCCCTATGAATTCAATGATTTTAGGTTTTTCTGTAGCTCTTTTGGTGACTTTTATAGGGCTGATAGGTATTTATCACATAATTCTTTAATGACCAAGATTTATGTCTAAATGTCAAAAACCATACTTTTTCCTAACACAGTCAAGTTTTAACATCATTTTGGATCATGGTAAAAATTACTCATTTAGGAGGCTAAATTGTCTAATAAATCCTACATTCTTATTGATACAGATTTATTTGTCAAATTTCACAAAGCTTCTCTGAAGCTTTTCTCTAACACTCATCCTCTGCTTCCCTCTAACAATCTTATTTTGACATCCCCCTTATAAAATTTTCATCCTACACTTGACCTTCTAAACCTTTCTTTTAATCAACCTTCCACATATTTTTTGTCTACTTCCCATCCCTCTTCATTATTCATTCCATTCCATGATGCCTCTCCGCTTTATAGCTCTTCCTTTAAGTTTCCTAGCCCCTATAGACCCTTCCAACCTGATCAAAGGGAATTCTTTACCAATTATCGATTATGCTTCTCTGGCCTCCATTTAGCCTATTGAGGTTCTTCCATCTCCATCTTGTGTTTCCCTTCCTTCCTTACCTCACGCATCTACTTCACATTAAATTATCCCATATTCTTGTCTCCTCTAAACTTGATAGCTTCCCTAGTGCTCCTTCCAATCTATCTATGGTGCCTTAGTTAGAGAATCCCTTTCTTACAAATGATCTAAACGGTTGATTTCCTAGGTACAAGATATTATTTCTAGCGAAAACTTGGTTTTGGATGATAATAATATAGATTTAGTTACTGAGAATTTTGATGATTCCCTCTCTTAGTTACAATGTAAAGGATAGATTGCAGGTTCAGTAAATCCATATGGTCTTCTTTCCCTAGATTTAGATTATCATCTACATCATGTACCTGTTAAATTTTATCCATCCCTTCCTTGCATTGCAAGGGAGAAGGCTAGATCCCTTTGTTCAAATTTTAAATCTCCTTCAGCTAAGACCTTTCCTTGAAATTCTTCTAACCAGAAATGTAGGCCTTCTTTTATTGATGCTGGTATCTAAACTACATTGGCTTCTACTTTGAATCATGATAAATTGAGAGAAAAAAATAGCCATCACTTAGACCCACAACCACTAGGGAAAATAAGACCAAGACGAATCTCTATCTTGAGTATGCTAGTGGTGTTAAATCCAATATTAAATGAACTCAACATATGAGGGGAAGTGAATATTCCACTCATAACCAATGAGGATGATTTCATGGAATATTTTGTGCTTAAATTCCCCTAACAAGAAACAACTCATCAAGAGCCTATTGATGAACAATAAATTTGATATTGCACTCTTTCAGGAAACTAAAATATTTGATTCAGTTGCCTCCTCTCTTTTTTCATCAGGGAAATTGGGCAACGTTTGGTATTCCCCCTCTGATGGATCTTCTGGAGGCCTTGTTGTTCTTTGGGAACTGAATAAGGTCTCTATGGAACCTATCTCTAAGGGTAAATATCAGATTCTTTCCTTAGTTGAAATTTGTTGGTTAAAAATGTTTGTATGGTTCACCTTTCAAGCGCAATGGTGGATTCTGTTTTGGCTCAAAGTGCTCCAAAAAAAAGTGCCTCCTCCAAAATGAAGGAATAGACCTAGAGAATTTGTGGCTTTCGGCTGTGACTCACAACTTCAAAAACCCTCAAACTAGGCAGCATCAGGGAAGCTCTGATACCATGTAGAAGTTGAGAAATCCAACTTCACAGATCGCCAAGAACACCTACACACAAATAACCTGTTTCTGAAAGGAAACCAGAGAGACAAAAGAAAAGACTTGGAAAATATTAGCAGAGTGAGAGAAAATTCTATTCCAAGGTAATGAAACAATAATTACAAAAGTTCAACCTTAAAGGTGAACGAAACCCTAAAAAGGAAAAAGCTAGGTTGCAAAATATAATTAATATAAAATATTAATTATATGCACCTAAGAGACAACTTAAGTGAAAATAGAGTACATAGACAACTTAATAATTAAATCAACATGATCTAATTAATAAGTGAAAATAAATAGATACTCTAACAGTAACTACAAATGAATTGTCAATATTTTTTCAAAATATTGAGAGATTCGTCAATGGATTTTTTTTTTCAAAAAACTGAAAGATTCACCAAAATTTTATAACTTTTTTAGAGGGGGGTTTCTTAACGTTATCCCTGTTGACCTTCACATAAATTATTTTTCATAATTATGAAGAAACTTAATCTATCTAAATATTTTTTCATTTTTTATTTCAATCGACCTGATTTGTTTTTCAGATTTGATGGAGGATATATCTATATGATGACTTAATCGAGATCAACACATCTTTTGACCTTGTTCTACATCAGTTCCACATTTCTTATAGGTTTTCACCTTCTTCATTCATTAGACATGAATTGGATTGGATTGTGACTTCATCAACATGGACCCAAAGACATGAATAGTTTAGAGACATCATCTTCAACTTCCAACTATTATCTATCCAGATTTGGAGGCATTGATGCATTTCTACATGGTTTTTTTTTGTTTCCTATGTTAGACAAGTTGTATTTATTGATCATCTTAAGATACTTACAATTCTTATACGAGATTATTCATTGTGATGGGTTATATAATTTCTCTATTTTCCTCCTATGGAGGACTATCAATGTGATGGATGTAGTTCTTGGGACTTTATTTATGTGAGTTTATTTGTGTGATTTGTCAAGAATACTCATCCTATTATTTATGTTGATTTGCATTATCTCATTTGGAGAGGATTTTTCTCCCATTGGGTTTTCTCCTTTTCTGTGCATTGTGAATGCTTTCTATTTTCATTGCACCTGCATTTTACATTGGTACCTAACATGGCCTAGTTGTCGAGACCCATCTTACAACTTTCTCATTTTTCATTATAATATACACCCAAAGTTGCACCTATAGGCTTGGGTGTGGGGGGTTGAATAAATAAAGGTTCACTTATATACTTTCTTAAGTTTACTTAGGAAATCACTAATTAATGTTTGATTATTAGCTAGTTTTGTAGTTCATATAGTTGCACCTACCTAATTGTACTCTTGCCTTTATGAAAAAGGCTATTGTACATTAATTTGTATCCCATAAGAATCCATTTTTATTCTAGTAAATGGTTCTCTCTATGCAAGTTTTTAGAAGTTGTAATCTTTGCTCAAAAGTATCACTTTAACAATGAAAATCATTTCTTAAAATAAAAACAAAGACTTAAATAATTTAGTATTTAAATAGATAATTTTATACAAATAGAAATGTTGAGGCTATAATTTATGAATTTGATACGTGATGCCGAATCTACCTTGGCGCTGGTGTGATGTTGCCCTGAATTATCAACCTCAGCTTAGTTTTTCTATTGGTTATGGTTTCTATAGCTCATAATAGGAGTTTATAAGTGGTCAATGGGTTGATAGGGTTGGTAATCATCCTCCCCCTTCACAATACTTTTACGGTTTTTGTAATGATGGCGCTTCAAATAATTTTAAACATCTTATTCTCTGCCAAGACCTCAATGGTTTTTCCAGCAAGGTAAGTGGACGAATATATTAAAATTAGGGTTTTTAATGTCTTCGTCATTTTATCTAGGTGCAGTTAGGGTTAGTAGGTGAAGCCAGTTCCTGGGCCTGACGGGTTCACTATTTTTTTTAAGAAATGTGGGGTCTTTATAGGTCATGACATCTAATTGGGATTAGAAGAAGTAGGAATTAACAAAACTATGTTGAAAGATTAAAAATACTTGGATTACATTTATTCCTAAAAAGGAAGATCCTATGACATTTGCATGTTTTCATCCTACTTCCCTATGTAACGCATTGTACAAGAACTTTAGAAAATCAATCTTAGTGTGATTGGCTAAGATTATTACTAAAACTATATCTAAGGAACAAGGTGGTTTTTTCCCTTGTCGAGAAACTTGAGAGGGTTCTCTACTTTGTCATGAATTTTGCATTCGGTTTCCTTAGAGAAGAAACCAGCAGCCGTCTTAATGTTAGATATGATGAAGGATTATAATAGGGTTGATTGATATTTCTTAATAAATGTTCTTAAATAATTGGGTTATGTGAATATATTCATGCATATCATCTCCTACATATTCTGTGACTATTAATGGATCTCTATGAAGTTTCTTTTCCTCAACTAGGGGCATTCAAAGGGGATATCCTTTATCTCCATTTCTATTTATACTAAGGTTTAAAGGGATTAGTACACTGATTTTTCATGCTAAAAACATTAGTACTTGGAAGGGTGTTAAGATTTATGTTGGGGATGAATCCTATACTAATAATTTGTTTGCTGATGACACACTTCTTTCTAGTAAGACTACCATGAATGACTCCCGTATCATTAATGAAATTATTTATAATTATTCTATGGTTTCTAGACAAAAGGTTAATCTCACTAAATCCAAAAAAAAATTCTAAACATCTTCACTTTGGTTCAACACAACTTAATCCACTTTTAGGGCTTTACATTGGCTGAATTTCCTTGTCCTTACTTAGGGATACCCTTCTAAACTGGTTTCGAGAAGTAAAAATTTTGGGATAAAGTTAGCTCATCCATCTCTCAAAAGATCTTTTCTTGGAAACATAAATGGTTCACGTTATCTGGGAAGCTACTTATGGTAAAGTCTATTTTGAATTCTATTCCTATATATTTGATGTATTCTTTAAATATGCCTAAGAATTCCATCAGGGAGCTTCAGTACATTCTAAGAGATTTCCTTTCAGATGAAAATGTGTCACAAACAAAGAATCTTACATTGTTGGTCTGGCACAAGTTTTGCAAAACCAAATCTTCTCAAGGTGTTGGTATTAGGAACCTTACTCTTCACAATAAAACTTTGGGTGCTAAACTTTTGTGGAAGTTATATCATAATCCTGAAACAAAATTTGAAAAACTCTTGAGGGTGAAATATTTTGATTCTAATGCTCATGAGAGAATATTTAATACTTTATTTATTCCTCTTAGAACTCTAATGTTGAATTTTTAGTTCTCTTATAGGGATATTCTCCTTCCTTCTTTATCATGGCTTGTTCACAATGGAGCTAAGGTTCACTTTTGAGAAGACTCTTGGAATGGATATAAACCTTTTTGTCAAATTCGGGATTCGGCCCCTTTAGATATTGAATAAAAAAATGTGTGGGGTAATAATGTGTGTCATTATCTCCATATGCATGGTGGGTCTTTTTGTTGGAGGAATTTGCCCCAATTTGATGATGCTATGGGGCAGGTTATAGCCCTTTGCAAGAAATTGAATTCTCATATTATTATATTCTCTTCACTAGAAGATGAGCTTATTTGGCTCAGTTCCCCTTTAGGAAAATATTTATTCAAGTCTGGCTATGAATATAATTTTCAAATTCTTGGCCCTCAGGATTATTATTGAGGGCTTCTTGTGTTCCTAAGGTTGGTGCCTTTTCTTGGATGGCTATTTAGGATAGAGTTTTGACTGATGACCGATTGGATAGATTGGGCATTATAGTTGTCTTTCCTTGTACTCTTTGTGGTTTATTTGCAGAATGTGTAAATCACTTATTTCTATATTGTCCCTTTACATTGGAATTCTAGTATTTCTTTTTTGGTACATTGGGTTGGATTTCATCTATGGTTCCCAGTTTATGCAATAATTTTTTGGTGTTGGCCCTCCTTGTATAGATATTCTTCCTTTGCACCCCTTTTGGTTATTTTCCCTTCCATTGTCATTTGGAACACTTGGCTTCAGTGTAATGGAAGATTATTTAGAAGGAAACACTCTTCACTAATTTACGTGTCCTCTATAATAAGATTGAAAATCCCATTTCAGAGATTATAATTTCATACCATATCAAAAACCTTCATTCATCTAAATCATTTTATAATGGGATTTCTTCATCCAAGCTATCTGGCCCTTACTCCAATCTCTCCCCCTCATGGTTGTCAGGCTAAACAACATTCTTTGATTTCCAGAACTTATGGTACATGATCCCCTCCCCCTATTGGTTTTCACAAATTAATTTATTTTGGAGCTTCTAGGGTCAATCTTGGGATCTCTGGAGCTAGGGAAATCATTAGAAATTGTGATGGTAAATTTATTAAGGTTGTTTGTAATAATTTACCTCCTGACATAAATAATCTGGCAGAAATGGAGGCTCTCATATTTTGTATCTCCCATGCTCTCTCTTTGAACATCTCTAACTTGATAATTGAAGGAGATGCTATGTTTGTTTGCAATATTGTTACAAATAAGAAATTATCTTGTTGAAAGTTGCAATATAGAATTTAAATTATATTAGCTCAGTTACAATGCTTTGCAAACTTTGAGATTAGATATTTCTATAGAGAAGCTAATATGGTTGCAAATTTTTGGCTAACAAAGCATTAAATGGCGTGCCTTCTCTACAAGATGTGGAGGAATGGTTAATCTTACATCTATTATAGTTATCTTCACACTCATTTTGGTCGATGATTTTAACCTTTATGGTTACTCCTATTCACTATGATGGGGGTGAAGCTACAATACTTTGTTTGTGTTTTTTGCATCCTTAAGAGTTATAATATTTTCAGATTTGCATGATTTGGTTATGGGTTTACTTATACTACTACTATTATTTTCAAATTCTCTTTAATATGTCTTTTCCTATTTAGATTTTTCTACTTCATATTGTTTCAATTATTTCTAATATGAAATGCTTATTATTGGCTTTTAAGTGTAGACAAGAGTTACTCCTCTTATTTATTATTGATCATCCATATTTACTTACCTAATGTACTAGCAAGGCGGCTTTCATTTCTTTCCAGGTCTACATTGGGAATAATCTTATTATCATCTTAAGTTTGCAAATACATTCATTTATGCTCTTCTACATAGATAGAACAAATATTGGATCGTAAGTAGACTTCAAAGTGTGTTTTCTAGATTCGTATATTTATAATGGTTTTGTTTGTTGTTTCTTCCTTCATTTTTCATCCCATCATTGTCTTGAGAAATTTGTGATGTAAGTAATTTTATTATGATAAGCTAAGTATTCGCACCTTTCCAATTGTTCATTAATTTTTTTACCTCATTATTATCTTGTTACTAACACTGTATATGTAGAAATTGGTACTTTTAGAGTTGATCTTTCACATGGGACTTCATGTTCTTCTAGTTTTGAATTAAGGGATACTTCCTATATCAGATTCATAAGCTATATAGAGGGACTTGTCTATACAATTATGTATTGGGTGTGGGTTGTTAAATACAAATAGTAATATGAGTATATGATGTATTGCCTAGTTCACAAACTATTTTGATCTTCTTCTTGTATGCACCCTAAAATGGTCGCCTAGACTTTGGGCCCCATTTATCATTTTATCAAATTTCCTAAATCAATGGTTTGGAATATTTTTAATTCAAATCAATTTCCTTGATCAAATCATAATTAATTCAATATTTCCTAAGGTTTGAGCCTTATTTAATTTAAAAGAGAAAAAATAAAAATAAAAATCTTATTTAATTAAGAGAACATGCTCTCTTTTAACTA
>MU227549.1:3324611-3368282 GCA_018584345.1 Thuja plicata
TGTTGAGAAACAAGTGAAGTTGACATTCAAGCTTCCAAAGGCTTCCACTTCATCTTCTTCCAAAAAAATTCTTTCATTCCATGCGCCTAAACCGCAACCTCTGCTATCCATTCACCATATTCCTTCATTCACATTTCCTCCATCCTCTCACCACACTTCAAGGTGTGTGTCGATGTTTATCTTGCCTTCCTTTCCATCTAACCTTTCACAATTATTTCATTCACTATCCTTCTACCTTATATCCTTTTCCCTCATTTGTCTATTCCTCCTATCTTCCAACCTCACTCGCTTTGCATAAAACTTATCCTCCATTTTGTTCTTTCATCTTCCTTTCCCTATCGGCATCTTTGAGCATATCATTTTGGATCCTTGGCATATCATGGTTTATCCTTTCAAGGAGCATTATCTAAAAAGCTTGCTTTCTTTCAAAAAATTTAAAAAAAGAAAAAAAAAATTCAAAAAAGAAAATAAAAAAAAAAGTAAAAAAAAAAATTAAAGAGAAATAATTTCATCCTATGGTGAAAACCACTCCCTTGTGGCGCCTTGGATAGGTACCATGATGAAAACTTGGCAATTAGACATCATACGTAGTTCTTATACATCTTTCATCCATTTTGTATTCACTCTTTGATCTTAACAATGTTGATATATACACGGAGATTTGGGCTATTTTATGAGCTATCTTACGATGACCTTGCTTCCATTCCTTTCATGTTTAGCCTTCATATCTATCTTCCTCCATTCATTTTCACCTATCGCTATCCTTTTCCTCTTTGGTCTACTCCTTTGGACTACATCCTTTCCTGCTCTTGCATTATGCTTTTGTGACTTATCCTATGCTGGCCTTTTATGCTTGTCCAAATGTGCTTTACATGATGTTTCTTTTTCCCTAGCTTGGGTACTCTTGAGGAGTTTGCCTTTGAGGATTTTTTCCCTTCATTCTCGTTCATTGTATTGTTTCCATCTCTTCCACCAGCTTGCTAATCCCTCTTGTCCTCCACCTTGCTAAAATATTGGGAATGCACGATGTGATCTTGCTTGGGAGTTTGATGCCCGTTCTGTCTGGGGGTATCCTTTGTACATATTTATTGATCCTGAAAAATTTCAAAAAATGATATATTGTCAAAAATTCTAAAAATTGAAAATTTTCCTGAAAAAATGATCATCTTAGTGAAAACCTAGCAATATGCGCTATGATGTATCTTCAAAAAAAGTATATATTTCAAAAATATAAAAAAATCAAAAATTAAAAAAATTAAAAAAATGGAAAAAGTGCCTTGGTGAAAACCTGGAAACAGGTGCCTTGGTAGCAAAAATTCAAAAAAAATATAAAAAGTCCTAAAAAAAAAGAAAAAAAGAAGTGAAAATGAAAAAGTTGTAATAAAATCCAAGTGGTGAAAACCTGAAAACGAGCGCTACTTGAGGCCTTTGCACCCTATCTCTTAGCGCGTGTCCTTGTCACTCAGCCTTTCTCCATCATACCTTGCCCCTGTTGCCTTGGTTTTAGAATTGGTCTTTGTTTTTGTTGAGGGGGCACAACTGTGTTGGCTTCGGTCTCTTAGATGTGTTTGTCTTTAGGACACCTCACAAATGGTGTTTTTCAACACCACCCCACCTGTGTTTCTCAACACTTCCCTAGCGTCGAGTGTTTGTCAACACTTATCAAATATCCTACCCGCAGTCTAGATGATGCGATATTCCTCACTGGCAGATGTGATGCTCACAGCTTAACTCTATGACTTACACACACGAACTTAAATATTTGACTCGCTGAGACTTGTTTGACTTTATTTCTTTATGTGTTTTCTGTGATGATTTCTTTGCTGAGTGTTCTCCCCCTATGATCATTTTTGATGATGCATAGCTAGAAGACTGAGGGAATGAGAACATGTTTTATTGCTTTTTCTGCTTGTGGGTATATTTTGTTGGTCCTCACTGTCATTAGCATTTATGCTTGTTCCACTTGACATTGGGATTTACAAGGTATTATCCTTGACTATTTTATGTGAGTGCATGCTTATAGCCATCCTAAATTTCTTGTGTCTTGATGCGAGCATAATCTTGCTATATCAAACTTAGCGAACCTCACTGCACTAGTCATCTTGACCTACATGTCTTTGATGCCTAGGTGAGATTTCCACATTTTTATCTGATATAAATCATATTAAGATTCACATAATTATGCTAGTGTGCATTGTATGATCTTGCGACGCTACCAATAACGCTCGATGATGATAATCCGATGTCTATAAGCATTGTGACCTTGCAAGTCAACCAATTCTCATAGTAGCTTGCATTCTTAGGTTCATGTTAGTTTAGTTTTGCATCTTGCATATGGAAAGAGCTCTCCTTTTTATCATCTACGGACTAGTTGGTCAACTGTGCTCATTTTCTGATTCTTCTTGATCATATCTTTCATTTCTGGTCTGTCACATCACGTCATTTTCTATTCATTTTTGGATCGAAACCAAAATCCTTGTTCACCTTGATCATCAAAATCACATTTCATTCTCTTATGTACAGTTGACTAACCTTTTGAGGCATAGTTTTTTTGATCTTTGATGGAATTTCTTCCTTTTTCTCCCAATGATGAAAATAAGCTCCTTTACATTCTCTTATGAATGATGAACACAAGATCCTATGTTTGTTTCTCTATTGCAAGTACACCTTTGCATTTTCATGCAGCTTGCATTGTTAAAATTCATATTAATTTGCATTTTTAGGCTGCATTATGAGTTTGAGGGTTTCCTTCATCTTTCTTGTGGACTTTTAATCAACGGTGATCATGTTTGATCTTCATTTCTTTATCTTCTTTCGTGATCTCAATCAAAATTTTCTATCTTAAACAGTTGATTAATTTTGGGGGATTCTATTTCTTGAGGCAAATTCTCTTTCTTCTCTCCATTTCTTTCCACCTCTTCCAAACTTCTATCTTCCATTTGCTTTCACCCCACTTCTTCTTCTTCTTTTCCTTCTTCTTTCTTCTTCTTCTTCTTCTTCTTCTTCTTCTTCTTCTACTACTACTACTAATACTTCTTTTCTTCTAATTCAACCTTGGGACATAATCTTTCATGCTTGACGATCTACCTTGGTTCTGTGATCTTTATATCTTTCATCTTACATCAAGAACCTTATCATTAGTTTGATTTGATCAAATTTATCAATTTGTTGTTTCTGCTCTATCTCATTTCGATTTCGATCATGAGGGGGCAGTACCTATCAAACTTCAATCTTTGATTTAGTTTTATCAATTATATCAGTATTTCTTGAGATTCTTATCTCTGACATGTCAATTACTTATTTCGGTGTTGACTTTGTTTTTTTTTTCAATTGTGTTTATTTTTGTCCTAATGTGTTCCCATTTTGACCACACATCTGTGTTGTTTTGTGATCCCATTTTGACCTCACACTTCAACTGCATTCTTTGACTACATGTGTTCCCGTGTCGACCACACATTTGTCAAAGAGGGGCAAATGTATGCACCCTAAAATGGTCGCCTAGACTTTGGGCCCCATTTATCATTTTATCAAATTTCCTAAATCAATGGTTTGGAATATTTTTAATTCAAATCAATTTCCTTATTCAAATCATAGTCAATTCAATATTTCCTAAGGTTTGAGCCTTATTTAATTTAAAAGAGAAAAAATAAAAATAAAAATCTTATTTAATTAAGAGAATATGCTCTCTTTTAACTAATTAAAAATCTCTTTTAATTAAATAATAAAATCACTTTATCCTAAGCCTTTATTTAATTTAAAGAAATTTCCTCCTCTTTTATTTAAATAAAATATCCCCACTTTTTTTCTTATCCTATGTTGCACAAATAAAGCATTATTCTTATTTTATAAAAAGGGTAAAAATACTTTTTGTCTTATGTGAGACATAAAAGTCAACTCCTATTTTCCTATTGGAGGATATTTGTGCACAAGGTTCAAGCTTCCATTTTTCTCCACCCTTGATTAAGACTTTTGCGTCTGAATCTCAATGGTCCATTTCATCTCATTTTCTTATAAAAGGAGAGCTCTCTCCTTCATTTTGATATCTTAGGTTTTGATGATAATGTTATGCTACAAGTTTTCTAGGTCACTTTGGAGCTTTTTTTGAAGATTTGGAACATTCTTGGCTTTTGCATCTACATGTTATCATAGTTTCATTTCTTGCATTATCATGACATTCTTAGCTTAGATTTCCTTTATGCTTTAGATTAATTCATCTAGCTTAACTAGGAGGTTTTGTAATACTTGTTCTTTCATTTTCATAGCTTAGCTTGCATATTCATCTTAATCTAGCTTGCATTGCATTTCATTTTTGATTCTTGAGGATATTGACATTCTTTCCCTTGTCTTCATTGAATCTCCGATTGCATGGTTTACTAGCAAGGTTATAGGCTTAATAGCTCTAGCTGAGAGCATTTTAAAAACCCTTGCACTCCATGCCTAGGGAGCTATGGATCAATTTCCGAGACCTCATTCTTGAGTGTTCTTGAATGTAAGGATTCATAGAAGTGTGACACAATTATAGCACACACTTCTGAATTGTTTTGATCAAAGAAGTAGGTCTTAAGTTTGGATTTTATTGATTTGGGATAGACAAAAGATTTCCTTCTCTTGATTCTTTCCTCTTGGTACCATTTGAACCAGGTAAATTGTAATAATTATACTATAATTAATATAATATTTTAATGGAATATTCACTTTTTTAAAAACAAAAAATAAGAAGAAAGAAGCAATGCTAAAGCTATAATTCTAGTGATCAAAAGAAAGATGACCGTGACATATCGTAAGGGCATCGTTCTTTTAATAATGTGAAATTTAGATATGCATACTTCTAATACAAAATTAAATTGCAGACATAATTATAATACATCTAATACGATTTGGAAGCTAATATTATTTCAAATAGTAAACCAAGATCAAAGATAATTTTAGCAGTGAATATTCACCATTTTGCAAATGTCACATGTCAGCGACCTAAGATTTGGTGAATATAATGTGTATATCAGGTTGGTTGTGTCGCCTGAACTTTATAAATATTTGCTCGAAGGCTCAGGCCCATTGTCTATTGGTTTATGTATTTTCCTCCTCTCTTTCACAATATCACCAATCGAATCTAATTGTTGGACACTAGAAATTGAAAAAAAAATTCTACAATTTTCAAAGCTTGTCGTAATTGACAAGCATATTCGCCAATATGTGGTCAACATTTAATGCTAGGGTACGGGTTACATATATAGATTTGACATGTGTCTCTATTCCAAAAACTTTCATTGAAACTTTGTCTTTTAAAAATTTGTCTTGAAATAAATTTGACATGTGCCTTTATTCGAGATACTTTTGGGGGAAATCTTTGTGTCGTTTAAAAACTTGGTTGAAAATAGAATTCTTGCCATTGATCTAAGATAATCATGGTTTCTAGGTATGTGTACCCGTCGCCACATTTTTTTTCAATAATGAAAGATTCTCCAGAATTTTATAGAAATTTCATATAATTGAAAAAAAATCGCGAGTACAACTAATATTTTTTCTTTCAAATTAACAAATTTCACCAACAATATTAATTCCCCCTCCCCAAAATAATATAGGATTCCCAAGATTTTACACAGGCAAGGGTTTCTTAAAGTTATCCCTCACCAAGATATGATTTAATGTTTCAGACAAGTCATAATATCAAATTTCAGTCAAATTGGACATATGGAAAGGTTTGCTTGAGGTGCCATCATAAAGGTCGATGAGCTTTTAAAAATTGGATGCGTCTCCCATTTAATTAAATATTTGGAGAACTGAAATCGACCTGACCACTGTCGTAGGTAACGTTCAAAATCTTGAAAGGCCAGAGAGGATTTTGTTATTATCCATGTTGGACCCCATCATATTCCATCCTCTGCCTTTCTCAGTGCGGATAGATTCATTATGTCCATTGAAAATGTAGAATAAGACCATTCGTGCACGCCTCCATTTCTTGAGCTGCAATTTCAATAACGCTAAGAACCCTAAAATCTACATAGTCGGTGACTATTGATCTTGAAATAGACAAGATATTACAAGATAAGCATGAAGGTTATCTGAACAGTACAATGAGAAGATATTCAGTGCGTCATACGTCCTTTCAGTAGTGATATGCATTAAAGTTATCATAGTCAGCTGTTCAAATGGGTGTCCTCTTCTATGTGGTAAAAGGACAATCATAAATAAAATATTAAACTTCGACTTTCTAAGCAATTGGAATAATAAATTCCTCTGGGAAACAGTGGCAGTTGTTTACACTATTGAAAAAGTAATAAAACATTCGACACCCGTGGAATCCATCGCCTTCTCCGATAAAGAATATTTGAGCTTATCTTTTTACTTTTGTTTCAGACCATTAACCAGACAAAGGATTCCATAGCACGTGATGATTGTGAAAACACTTTGGAATTCTTTTTCAAGAGATAATGGCCACTTTGGTCACTCCACCTGATATGCTGTTTAAGTTCGTTCAGCTTGAAATGACAGCCACCATTACAAAAGGTTGAAGTGCGTTGACAGAGGCATTGTATTTTATTAAAGAATAAATAGGTTCTATAGGGATCATAAAATTCAGTTAAGCCAGAACATCGGTGAAAGAGTAGTTGATCAAAAGCAAAACACCGAATAGTCAATAAAAATTCGAATGAATTAATAAAAAAAAAGAATAAAGAAATAATCACATTGCCAAGTTGATCAAATGAATTGTGAGGAGCTCTCTTAAAGTTTGTGTTTCATCACTATCTTTATGCCTCTCCATGCCATTGGCAAAGGAACAATTTTACGTTTTCACATTTATTATAGATTTTCTTTCTAGTCCTTTTAATGGCTTCAAATTGATTCAAATTATCAGTTTATGGTAGTCTTGATGGTTCGGCAACTGTCGATGATGACACCGTGTAATAAGATTTAAAACATTTGTTCCTAAGGTCTTCTATAAAGCTTAAGTTTCCTTAGTCTCTCGCTAATCCGGTTTAATCCATCCTCTTTACTTGTAAATATTTAGAATATTTTACCTCGATACAATAATTTGTTAGAAAACGCTTCTAGAAATTATGTCTTTTGAGTGAGTTAACAAACATTGAGATATACAAAATGATTATTATGAGTTAACAACCATTAGAATAAAGTTAAAAGATTCTTTCTTTTCTTTTTTGTTTAGATCAACCATGTTAAAGTTATATCCAAATCAAATAAAGAGACCAAATACACCAAAAAAAAATGATTATTACTTTATATCACATCAACATTAATTTGATAATATTAAACTATTACAACAATAAAATTAAAGATTTCAATAATTTAATATTTAAATACATATTAGTATATAAATAGCAATGGTAAAGCCTTATAGATTATTCTCTAAAACTCTCACCTTATGGTGGGATATTATTTATGTGTATATTAGACTAATAATAAGTTATTTGATTGTAAATGTACACAATACATCAATTCACTCATCTAAAGTATACTTGGAATGATTACTATACATGACATGATTATTAAACTACTAAAAAATAATTTTTATTTTAACGTTCATTATTTATTATCTTCAATGTTAATTAAATGGGTAAATTAAATTTGAACTCAAGTAAACCATAATAATTTTCCTATTGTAAAATATGTTTAAATTCTAATTAAAATGATGTTGAATTTAATTTTATATAATACAATTTAAGCAAACATGGGAAAAGAATCTAATTAAGGAATACCTATTTGTTTATCTGAACTAAAAGAAGTAGAATTGTAATTACAAAATATAAAATAAGAGATGACACCTTTAGTACACAATTTGAATAGACAATCATGGAAAATGTTAGGATTAAGTAATACCAAAAGGGGGGTGAATCATTATTACAACACTTTAAATTAAACTGAAACCAATTGCACCTGAACCATATGATTGCTGAGACGAAAAGAACATAAGAAAATAACACACAACTCATTACATCATAATTTTTTTTCAAGGAAACCCTCGCCAAGGGAAAACCCAGGTGGGGATGGTACCCACAAACATGAACTAAACTATAATGTCCCTGTTAGGAGATACAACCCTGTTAGGAGATGAATATTACATAGTACATTTCCTTGTTAAAGGAATAACAACCTTGTTAAAGGTATACAACACTCTATTAGGGGTACACTGAGCTTAGAACTCTTACAATCAATACTCCAAAAAATTATTCTAAAAAATGAACAAAACCAAGCATCTCCAATGCTTAGATAGTTCCACTTAAATAGCTCTCAATAATCTCTGCCAATCTCTAATCTCTCATCTGCCATTATACATCTCATTCACATCCATATCCATATACCATATATGCATCTCTCTCTCTCTCTCTCTCTCTCTCTCTCTCTCTCTCTCTCTCTCTCTCTCTCTCTCTCTCTACATACATACATACATAGATACATACATACATACATGTATGTATGTATGTATATATATATCATCTAGTCGGCTCTCTATTACAAAATAGAATTAATAATGTAAAGAGTAAATATAAAGTAGAAACACTTACATAACCAAAATATAGTTTATCCACAATCATAATAAAACTTAGCACGCTAGGAGTCCATGTCATACTTCCTTAATCATTGCGACTATTCAACTACTCAGCTTCACTATTTTTTTGTCTCTGCATGTCTTCAAATCTCTCTAATTCTTTCTAGCCACCACCAAAACCAAATTGATCTTAACTTTAGGTTATACATACATAATAGTATCTTTCTCTAAGCTCTCTAGTCATAAATCATCGTACTCAATCTTCGTTGTCCAGACCAATGTTGTTATACTTTGTATTTCTATTTCTATACTTAGTCGATTTCATAACTGAATCTCCAAAACAATTCTTATCGCGATCATACTATCAAATGTGTTTCCATAAATGAAAACTTTCAAGTGTCTCATATAATCCAAAAAACATCACTTTCCAACAATCTCTCCCTTTGGCATTGATGGTAACACTTATTAAAAAAGGACTAAGTGTTCCAACACAAACAACTCTCTCTCTCTCTCTCTCTCTCTCTCTCTCTCTCTCTCTCTCTCNACACACATCTCTCTCTCTCTCTCTCTCTCTCTCTCTCTCTCTCTCTCTCTCTCTCTCTCTCTCTCTCTCTCTCTCTCTCTCTCTCTCACCACTTGACATCAACGGAAAAGGTGTACAAAATTTACAAAAATGTAGGATTTAGTATTTTCTCACTAGTTTAAGAATATCTTGAAAGGAATCTTCTAAGATCTTCACTTCTGCATTCCATGACACAACCAACAACTAACTAACATGAATTAATTTATTCAGTGCATAGGATGATGTCTCTGCTACTTTTAACTCCACGGGTATAGAATTTGTCAACGATTCAGCAGTCTTCTCCATATCAGATAGATGTACATCAAGAATTGATAGCTTAGGAGTGATTAGAATCTACAACAAACAAAATATTATAATTACTCTCCCTTTCTCCATATTTGATACATTGAACTTATCAAGAATCCATGTTACCTCTCTCTCCATTTATCTGACAAATTGTGAGGAGGTCTCACAACTATCCATCATGTTGTTCAAAGTAGCTTTGTCCGTCGCAATAATGTCTTCAATGTTCTGGATGTGTGTGATAGGGTTCATGCAATAGTTGAATAATATCCTTCCATGTGTAACACAACTTATGGCCTTTAATGTAGCTGATCTCAGAATGCCCACATCCCATGAAATAGACTGGCATACTTCCTTCAACTTCTTCTGTAAATAACTTATATCTTCTTTCTCTTTAGCAATATTCACTAAGGACTCATAGTGACCGTCAAAATCATCTAGTGCCATTTTCAGATTCTCTGCATCATCTTTATTTTAAAAAATAATAGGGACTGGAAGCAATTTACTCATAGTATCATTTTCTCAAGTAATTACCTTTCGTCTTTTTGTCTCCTATATGCTCAAATGTCTCTTTTGCCTTTATGAATTTGATGAAGGATAATCTCATCAGTTCATCCTCATCCATATTGTCAACATCTATGCTTACAGATATGTCCTTACTTGCCAACAATAGAATAGAAGATGTGTCAATTTTAGGTTTGACTTCAACTCTTGCCTCTTCTTCTTTTGTTGTGTTTGTCTCATTTTTCTTTTATGATTCTTCTTTCTTTTATCCCTCTATATGTTCTTCCTCTTTCTGTTCAACTTCATCTGTCACTGTATTGTCATTGTTCCCTTCAAATGGATCTCTCTGATCATGTGAAGTGTCAAGGGTCACAGACAAAAAAGAAACATAGAAATCTGGTTTCATGTCAACTTTTCTCATCTCAACCTTTATGTTGACTGTCTTTGAGCTCTCTCCAATTCCTAAAGGTGTACACATGATATATGTAGGAGGTGGAGTCTTCTCAAGAATATTACTCATAAGAATATAATCTAATGCCTTTTGAGTCTACTTTATGACTTCATATTTCTTGCCCATAATTTTCATTAATCTTGCTTTGGTTCTCAAAAAGGGTTTGAGTGCGTCAAATACTCTCTCTCTCTCTCTCTCTCTCTCTCTCTCTCTCTCTCTCTCTCTCTCTCTCTCTCTCTCTCTATGGAAACTATTGGCAACATATCCTCAATAGTTTTATGTCTACTAGTCTCATCTTTAATATCTGCAAGTTGTTTTCTAATATCTAGTTTTTCATACAACTCCTCAGGTATATTGCCTTATATCTCTAGTGATTTTTCTTTAAAGAAAGTAAATAGTTTATTACTATCTCCTCAATTACTAGTTTGTCAGATTCCTCATACTTGTCATAATATTTTTTCACTGAAACATGCTTTCCTTGCTTAATAACTCTTTTCTCTAACATCTTTATATCAGGTTTCCATATTTGTCTATTACTTGTGCTCTCTTTCTCATCTTTCTTTTCTTCTACCTCTTCAGTCCTCTATTTCTTAGGAGGTGAGTCCATTTTAGTGGACATAGTGTTTCTCTGAGGAACAATCTTTTCTCTCTGCAAAGTCTTTTTTCATTGTGATAATGTAGTAATATCGATAACAATAGAAAGTGGACTAACTACTTGCTTAATCTCTAGAGGTGGAAGGGCTTCAGTAGCAGTACTTGCTAACCCAAAAGATTTCTCTGCTATCCTTTTCTTCACTTATCTCATCTATTCTTTACTTAAATCTACCTTGCTACACAATCATCAATTATATTCTTCACTCTCCTTTTCCTTAAGCCTCTAGTCTTCTCTTCTCTAACTTTAGATGATTTATCTTCATATGTGCCCCATCTCTCATCAGATGTATCAATTTTAGATACCAAGACATGTTCAATTTGCATAACTAAGACTTCTGAACTAACTTCATAACCCTTTGGGTAAAACCATTTCTTTCTTGGCACAAATGCCTCAAAACATACACAGTCAATTTCAACCATGAAACAAATTGTGTCCTTATATCTCTCAACCAACTCTTCAAGAATTTTGAATGGTTTTTTCATTTTCCTTTGAAGAATATTAATCATGCCAAATAATTCTCCATCTACCCATGTGTTGTTTTTTCTTCTGTAGCTTTGTGAAATCTGAATAACAGTGGGTATGCTTTCTTTCAAAGCTTTAGGAAGCATTACATGAAACTTATTCTCAATGTGGATATAGATATGAAATAGAAGTTAGCCAAATCTAAAGGTTTTATATTTACCCTTCTTGATTAGCTTAACATTATCTAAAAATTATTGTGGGCAATAACCTCGCATAGGTTAAATGTAGTGTTTTCATTTATCATTCTATACTCCATTATAATGACTCATGCTGAGACTGAATTAGGTCTACTACTATAGTCAAACTTATATCCAAGTATCACCGCAATCCGTATAACATCCTTTAAGAAAACATCATTCATTGTCATAGCTCGCCTGTCCCATTTAGAATGTGTTAGAGTTTCAAATTGTTTCTTTATCTTCTTCCCTGCAACAAGGATAAATCTAGTGTTGTCTACCCTTGTTATTTAATGAATCAACTAACTACATATATTTAAAGGTTTCTCTCCTACCCCGATGAATTGATCGTGTACTCTACTTAGTAAGATTTTGATCCATTCCTTTTTCCTAAAATCATACAATTCTAATATTTTCAGGATGCTCTAGTTGTCTATGTCTTTGAATTCATCCTAAATTTTACCATCACCGCCAAGCATATCTCCCAATTCTATAGTAATCTTATCATCTCCCAATGTGTCATATTTGCAATTAATATAAGCCCTAATATCCTCTACGTGCAAGACACCGTGTGGTGTTTGTGAAAATGCTCCTTTGGTGTCGTATTCTCAAGACTTAAATGGGTGTTTCTTGAATTTTTATCTAGTTCGATCTACAACATCATAAATCAAAGGTGCATCCATAACTTTTAGTCAAGTAAATGATGTAAATACCTTAATCACACTGAATTATTAATTTTCATTTTGATTTATCACACAATGTAGCTACTAGGAAGTCTGATACTCTCCAATATTTGTTCTGCTTAGGTCATTTCTCTTCAAATGGTGAAGAAATATAAATCTCAAATGTCTTTTATTCATTGTATAATGTCCAATCATTCACAAATCCCATGATCGCAGAATATGTATAATTCACTGTTTCACTCTCAGATATAAGTTCTATAATATCTGCATATATCATAACCAAGCTTGATGTATCTTACTCCTTATTATTATGGGCTGGATATAATTTGATGTCTTCATCCAATGCTCCCCCTAAGACTATGATCATCCATTTAGGTCGATATAATAGTGTTAGCATCAGGAAAAGATTTAGTAGCATCTACTGTCTCTCCCTGAAAAAATATCTCACTTGACTCTTTGATTTTCCACAGCTTACCGCTGCTATTATCTTCTACTTTCTTGAAACAATTGTCAAATTCAGTTTTGTAATCTGCAAGACTCTTACTATTATTGATGTCATTCCTCTTTGTGTCCATAGGAGGTGGTACTCTTCTGTCTTTTTCTCTATTGTTCGTACAAAACTTCTCTATATACTTTGGATTGTTGTATTTTTAGGATATAGGAGGAGGTTTGTTTTGAATAACTTGTAGCTTACAATACTTTTCAATGTGCCTAAGGTTATTACACTTTTAACATGTTTGTTTAAATATTGATTCTTCTCTTATGTTATTTTTTCTATATCTAGATTAATCAGGTTTCCCGGATTCTACTTTCTGGTGTCAATATGCATTACAATTAAAGCAATAACCAAAGAAAGGTTTGAAAGGGGCATTACCTATGCAATCTATCTTCATGTGTCCAAACTTGTTACAACCAAAACATCTACCTCTGAAAGGTCTAATATGTCCTTTATGTTATTCCAAAATATTCTTTTCTCCATCAGTCTTCACAACAAGTTTCTCTTCTTGATTCTTAGAACATTCAGCTTCGTTCAAGCCAATACCATTCATATCTCCTTTAGGTTTCTTTATATTTTTTTGTTCATCAATCAAGTCACTTCTCACGTGAAGTCTCTCAATATGTTTCTTTGTCACAATAAGTTCACATTTTATGATCTGATTATATTTCTCCAATTCTAGATACTTGTTCTTTTACTGGTCAAGCTCATTCTTTATTTGTCACATAAGATTATTAGCATCCTTCAAAATGTCATCAATCATATTTATATAATCCTTTTCCTATTGAATATTTTTAGCCATTTTTTCATTCTCAAGTTGTTAGTAATAAATGAGGGGGGGTGAATTAGTGGCCTAAAAATAATCCAATAATCAAAACTTAAAACCTAGCACTACAATATTAAGCCTCTATTTATCTTCAATCCTATAAGATGAATGCCTCGAAATAGTTCTATGAAATTACTGCTGCTCGGAATGCTTTGTAAAACCTTCTACTGTATCTTTACCGAAAAGCAGTCTGTTAATTTACCAAAAGACATTAAATTTTCTAGAGCATACCAATCAATCCAATTAACTTATGTGTAATGAAAAACACTAAAGTAAGGACTCATAAACACATTGACACATGGATTGTTAATGTGGAAAACTTGTTAAGGGAAAAAAACACTTGGGACTGGTAACCCAAAATTTTCACTCATCTGAAGTGAGCTCAGTTAAGAGCCAACCATGTTAAAGGTTACAAACACACTATAAGGTGTGACCTTGTTAGAGGATTTCAAAGTTTAGTCTGTCACTTGATATCAGGCATCTCTATGCTACATTCCTTGATTAAACACTCACTTGGTTTGTCAATAAATATATGGCATCTTATGCTATCTTCATGATCAAACTTTTTGATACTCCTTTGGATGTATCTCAATATAGAAAGGATCTTTAAATCCTGCTCAGTTAAGAGACTTTTTGAATAAATGGTTAAATAGAAACAATATGATCTATTCACATATACAACTTATACTTGCATATTTTTAGGTCTATTTTAATCTCATAAAACTATTCTGAACAATATAACTCTGTTTATACGTTTCCTCCACTTTTATTTTTCTCGGTGATGCTCTACCCTATTTCTTTGTGTCCGTAGAAAAATTTGGCTATTTCCTTAGTTTCATTGATCAGCACTGTATGAAGTAGCTCTTCATCAGTTTCTCTTTAGCATCCTTTTTTTCATTAACTCCCCTTGATCCCTAACGAATCAAGTTTATCTCTGAAATAAACATGATATCACCATTGTTAGTTTCTTGATTTTCTTGAACTTGGCCTGATCCACAATATTATCCAATTAGATTTAAAGAGAAAATCATGTTTTATCTTGTACAGATCTTCTTGCCAACTAGACAAAACAACTTTAAATAATTTACTTATCTCAGGCTTATATTGTCAATGAAAATAATGATAACTTCTATTTAAGTCTATATTTAGCTCTCCTAGCTAGATGTTTTTTCATTTTTGAACTCTAGTTAATTTCAGTGTTTAACTCTTTAATATAATTGGTCAACACTCCAGTTATGCTCGGGATTCTCCATCTATTTACACTATGTTTGTGGCCATCAGGTATGCTTTTGATTCTGCTCGTTAGTAATTCTTGGTAGTGTTCTTTCTTGGGCATCAGTGTGACTTGACTGTTGGTGATCTTTGTCCTTCGGGTTCCACTGACCTTCGATGTTTGAAGTCACATAGTGAATACTTGTCTTTTATGTATTACATAAAGCATAATCATTAGCTCTCTAATTCTCTGAAGCCTTTGAAACTTTGATTATAACCGATTAGATTATATCAAGTTGACATCAATGAAAATACAACCGATTATTTAATTTAATGTCTTGCATTATCTTTCTACATTTTGGTGATCAAATTGACATATTCAAACATTCAATCAGTTACATGTCATCAATATCTCCCTTTGACATTGATGGCAACATACTACATTATTATACCATACTATCACTAATACAATATGAAATATATAGTTTTATCAATATTTTGTGATGTAAATATTACAAATGTCTGTCTCTTAGTAAGCTCAAAAAGCTTAGATTTGTTTCTTGCAGAGTGGTTGTCTTCAATCTTTAATCCCTTCACTGGATAGATGTAGTATCTTCTTTCTATGTTTTGATATGCTCTTCCTTGACTGCTCCTCTTCTTGATAATATCTTTTTCCTTTGACAACAATCTTTCTCTTTTTCTGAACTCTCTCCCTTTGTTACTTCTCTCCCTTAGATAATCTCTCCCTTTTATATTATCATGGAATCATCTTTCCCTTTGTATGACAATGAGATCATCTCTCCCTTTGACAACAATGCCAAAAAAAAATAATCATCTATATCATGTTCCATCCCTTTAGATAATATATTCCTTGAATTTCCATATTCATCAACATTATAATGTCTCTGTTGTTTGGTGTACAATTGTACCTTCCTTTGTACATATGTATATGTTTGTGTCCATTTAAGTGTTGGAATCAACATGACTGATCTTTAGATCTAGTATAGGTTGATGCAACCTCTTAGTAAACTTATTGACCGATAGACAAGGATTGGATGCCTAGTCTATGTGTCAGGTACTCAAAAGTATCCTTCAATAATGGCTTGGTGAATGTATTAGCTAAATGTTCCTTTGATTGAACATATTCTAGTGTCACTTCTTTTTCTTTCACTTGTTCTCTCAGATAATGATACTTGATAGAAATATTCTTAGTCTTAGCATGCATGACTAGATTTTTAGAAATCTTTATTGCACCGGTGCTATCATAGTAGATAATTACTTGTTGAAGAATCTTCATATTCATACCTTCCTGCAATTGTTTGGTCCATGCACTATTTGAGCAATTTGTAGCAACAACCACATACTCTGCTTCTGCAGTAGACTGAGAGATGCATCCTTGTTTCTTGCTTATCCATGTGACAAGTCTGTCACCCATGAAGAATGCTCCTCCAGTTGTGCTCTTTCGGTCATCAATGTTTCCATCCCAATAAACATCTGTATAGACTTGTAGTTAAAATTTTCCTTCTCTTTTGTACCATAAGCCGTAGTCCTTGTTGTTCTTTGGATATCTCAGAATCCTCTTAACAACAATCATAAGTGATTCTTTTGGATTAGAAAAGAATCTTACAACTATCCTTACTGCATGTGCTATATCTGGTTTGGTATGAACAACATACATCAGTTTTCCAATCATTGATCTTTATAAGGTTTGGTTTACCTTATTTGTTTTGTCTTCTTTTGTTAGCTTACATCTAATAGCCACACGTGTTCCAACTGGTTTGGTATCTTCCATCTTGAATATCTTGAACACTTCCTTGATGTATTTGGACTGAGTGATATAAATGCCTACATCTTGTTGAAGAATTTGTATACCAAGAAATAATTTGATCTCCCCACATAGACATTTCAAATTCCTTGCTCATTTCATTAGCAAAGGATTTGCATAGCAATTCATTTCCCCCAAAAATGATATCATCAGCAAAAATTTCAGCAATCAGAATATTACCATCTGTATCTTCTTTTAAGTACAGATTACTATTTTCACTTGTTCTAACAAATTTTATGCTAATGAGATAGGAGTGAATTATTTCATACCAGGCTCTATGTTCTTGTTTCAATCCATACAAGGCTTTATGTAGTCTGCATACAATGTTTCTCTTGTCTTCATCAAAAAACCCTTCTGGTTGTTCAATGTATACCTCTTCTTCAAGTATTCCATTTAGGAATGTAGATTTGACATCCATCTGGTATACTTTGAATCCTTTAAATGTAGCATAAGAAAGTAAGATTATAACTCTTTCTAGTCTAGCAATGGGTGCAAAGGTTTCACCATAATTAATACCTTCTTCTTGTGCATATCCCTTGAATACTAATCTTTCTTTGTTTATAGTAAATAGTATTATTCTTCCCTATTTGTTCTATTTCTTCATTCATAGTACTGACCCATTCTTCTTTCTCAAGTGCTTTGTTAACAGATTTAGGCTCAAAATCATAAAGTAAAAATCTTGTTTCTAGTGACTTACTTCTTGTTCTTGTTCCAACCTTCTTGTCTCCTATAATTTGATACTATGGATGATGTTTTCTGACATACTTGGAAAGTTTTTGTTCAGCTCTTTGTTCATCATTTTGATCAGCTTCTTGACCTTCATTCTCATCTTTATTCTTCATAACATCATCTTGAGTATTATCCCAATTTTTGGTAATTGCAGCCTGATGCTCGGGTGCAATGTTTTGATGCTCAGGAGTGACACTTTTTCTCAGGTAGAGTGTCAGGTTCTATATAAACAAACCTATTATATTCCTCTAGTTGCTTTTGTCTTTCCTTATCATTCTTTTATGCAAATTCATCTATTTTCCCATTTGCACTTTCAATGATTTTGTTAGATGACTTGTTAAGACATTTATAAGCCTTGCTTTTGGTCGAATACCCTAGGAATATGCCTTCTTCACTTTTGCAGTCAAGTTTTCCATTTCTACCATCCTTCAAAATATAACATTGACTACCAAAGATTTAGAAGTAACTTAAATTGGGTGTATGACCATACCAAAGCTCATATGGTATCTTCTTTGTAGATAGCAGTACTAAAATCTTCCCTCCAAAAATTTTGAGTGATGCTTTTCTCAATCATCATTGTTCTTCCACAATCAATAATTGATCTGTTTATCCTCTTAGCAATTCCATTTTGATGTGGTGTCCTAGGTGAAGAAACCTAATTTTTAATTCCATGCTCATTGCAATAGTCAGTGAATTATTCTGAAGTAAATTCCCCACCACTATATGACCTTAATAATTTCAATTTCTTTTCACTTTGTTTCTCTACCATATCCTTATACCATTTAAAAATCTTAAATGCCTCTAATTTATCTTTTAAAAACATGTCTGTCATCATTCTAGAATAATCATCAATAAATAGAATAAAATACCTATCTCCATAGTAGCTCCTTGTCCTCATAGGTCCACATAGATCTGCATGGACTAATTCTAGAATTGCATTAGATGTATAGGATTTTCTCTTGAAACTAGAATTTTTCATCTTACCTTTTTGACAATTTTTGCACATGATATGTTTGGGCTTAGTTATTGTCGGTAAGCCTCTGCCATTCCTTTTGTTACTTATCTTTATCATGTTGTCAAAGTTCACATGACACAATCTTTTGTGCCACAACCATATGTCTTCATTTCTAGCCATCAAACAAGTGGTGTTAGTATCATCAAGATAGAAAAAATTACCTTTTGTCTGCTCATGGGTACCAATAAAATTTCTAGATTCATTGAAGATCTTTGCCCTCTTATTTTCAAATGCTACTTTGTGACCTGAATTGTTCAACTGAGAAACACTTAACAAACTGTAATTCATTTCTTTAACCCAGTAAGCATTTTCACATTTTATCAGGTTATTCAACATTATAGTTTCTTTACCCTCATCTAGACAGGGTGTATCATTACCCATTCTTACTGAACCCCTATTATAGTATTCAAAAGTCTCAAACTTTTGTTTGTGACAAGTCATGTTGTGAGTGAAGCCACTGTCTATGATCCAGACAACATTTTTAGTAACTTTAGATAGGAGTGCAGTTTCTACATACCTTTCCTCATCTTCATCTAAATCATCCTTGATGGCTACAAATACCATCTTGATGTCTTATTTTGATTTGGTGTCAGTTTCATCAGCTCTGTTCTCAGCTAGGTAACATGATTTCTTCCCTTTGTCCTTGTAGTCTTCGGTATCTCTCTTGTCAGATTTTCAGTTGCTTTGGTAATCCCTATTATCACTTCTATCAAACATCTTCTCATATGATCTTTCATTTCCTCTGTCATCTTTGCTTCGGTTTGGACATATTGCAACAAAGTGTCCAACCTCTTTACAATTGAAACATACAAGTGACAATTTACCTGTGTATTTACCTTTGCCTCTCTGCAATCTTCTTTCCATTAGTGCTTAAATCTCATCATGTCCTTATTCTTAATTATCACTTTCACTATCATTTCTAATAGCATGTCTATGACTTCAATTACTTATCTTTAAAGAAGATTTGAATGTGGATTCTATAGATGGTAAGACACTATTATCAAAGTTCTTCATCTCAAATGATATTAGTCTACCAATGAGACTATCTAGAGTAACTATATTGTTTGCAACTGCTCTCATTTCTTGAATAGAAGAAACTCTAATACCATATACAGGTAGTAAGGTTCTTAAGATTTTACTTACCACTGTCTCCTCTTCAAGTGTACCTCCAACTCCTCAGATAGAATTTACTACCTCTTTGATTTTGTAGCTATACTGAATGATGTTTTCTCCTTCTTTTATTCTTAGGTCATCAAACATCCTTCTTATGCTTTCTACCTTTTCTCTTAGTACATTGGCATGTCCTTCATGTACCATCTTCAACTTATCCCACATTTTCTTTGCAGAGGTGAAGGTTTTGACATCCTCAAACTTAGCATCAGAGAGTGATGATGCAAGTTATATCATCATGCAGTTATGCTCATACTTAACTCTTAATTGCTCAAGAGTATGAGTCCTATAGGAAGAATATATTCAGTATCTAAGTATTGAACAATATCATTTCCAATACCTTATAGGTGGAGTCTTATTCTTCTATTCCATGATGCAAAGTTATCTTTATTCAACTTGGGCACATCTCGTCTGTTCATCTTCTGATCTTTTGCTTGAGCTGTTAAACTCCATTCTAAACACACAAGCTTTGATACCAATTGTTACTAATAACTAAGAGGGGGGCGGGTGAATTAGTGACCTAAAAAATATTCCAATAATCAACCCTTAAAACTTAGTAGCACAATATTAAGGCTCTAGTAATCTTCAATCCTATAAGATGAATGTCTCCAAATACTTTTATTAGATTACTACTGCTTGGAATGCTTTGTAAAACCTTCTACTATATGTTTACCAAAAAGTAGTCTGTTAATTTACCGAAAGACATTAAATTTTCTAGAGTATACCAATAAATCCAATTAATTTATGTGTAATGTAAAACACTAAAGTAATGACTAATAAAGACATTGACACATGGATTTATAATGTGGAAACCCTGTTAAGGGAAAAAACCACTTCGGACCGGTAACCCAAAGTTTTCACTCTTCTCAAGTGAGCTCGGTGAAGAGCCAACCATGTTAAAGGTTACAAAAACATTGATAGGTGTGACCTTGTTAGAGGAGTTAAAATTTTAGTCTATCACTTGATATCGGGAATCTCTATGCTACCTTCCTTGATCAAACACTCACTTGGCCTGTCAATAGGTATCTGACATCTTATGCTACCTTCATGATAAAAATTTTTGATACTCCTTTGGTTGTATCTCAATATACAAAGGATCTTTAAATCTCACTCGGTTAATAAAATTTATGAATAAATGGTTAAACTAAAAGAGTATGATCTATTCACATAAACAACTTATACTTGCATATTTTCAGATTTATTGTAATCTCATAAAACTATTCTGATCAATATAACTTTGTTTATACATTTTCCCCACTTTGATTATGCTCGGTGATGCTTTTCTCTGTTGCTTGATGTCCGTAGAAAACATTAACTCTTTCCTTAGCTTGATTGAACAACATTGTATGAGGTATATCTTCATCAGTTTCTCTTTAACATGCTATTTTCTCATTCACTCCCCTTGATCCATAATGAATCAAGTTTTTCTCTTAAATAGACATGATATTATGTTTGTTTGTTTCTTGATTTTCTTGAACTTGGCGTGATCCACAATCTTAGCCAATTAGATTTAAAGCAAAACACATATTTTATCTCACAGAGATCTTCTTTCCAACTGGACAAAATAACTTTAAATCATTTACTTATATCTGGCTTATCTTGTCGATGAAAATAATGATAACCTCTAGTTAAGTCTATATTTAGCTCTGCTAGCTAGATATTTTGTCATTTCTGAACTCTAGTTAATTTTGATGTTTAACTCTTTGATAGCATTAGTCAACACTCTAATTCTCCTCGCGCTTCTCCATTGATTTACACTATGTTCTGGCCATTGGGTATGCTTGTGATTCTGGTCGTCAGTAATGCTCGTCAGTGTTCTTGCTCAGGCATCACAGTGATTTGACTATCACTGATCTTTGTCCATCAGGTTCCACTAACCATCAGCGTTTGAAGTCACATAGTGAATACTTGTCTTTTATGCATTACATAAAGCATAATCTTTATCTCTCCGATTCTCTGAAGTCTCTGACACTTTGATTATAACTGATTAGATTATATAAAGTTGACATAAATGACAATACAATCCATTAACTTATTTAATGTCTTACATTATATTTCTGCATTTTGGTGATCAACTTAATGTCTTCAAACATTAAATCAGTTACATGTCATCACAATCTTCAAAGGATCATTCTCTTGTTCAAGTTGTTTCATCCGATTTGAATTATCATTTTCGAAATCTTCTTTTATCTCCACCATAAGATCCTATTTCTCATTTTTGGAAAGTTCAAGCTAGTGTTTCAGTTTCTTAATGAAGCCCTCATCTCTACATAAAATGAATCTCAAGTCACCACTCCCTGCTTTTCCTTTGTCAAGGTCTTGAAGTTTTTCTTCAAAGTTCTCTTGCAAACTTACATAATCCATCTTGATTTCCCTTAAGTTGTTAAAATTTCTATTCAAGGTTCAACAAATCTGATACCAATTGTTAGGATTAAGTAATACTGAGAGGGGGTTGAATTAGTATTACAACACTTTAAATTAAAATTAAACCAGTTCCACATAAACCATATGATTGCTGAAATGAAAAGAACATAAGAAAACAACACACAACTCATTACACCATATTTTTTTTTCGAGGAAACCCCGGTGAAGGGAAAACCCTGGTGGGAATGGTATCCACAAGCATGCACTAAAGTATAATGTCCCTGCTAGGAGACATAGCCCTGTTAGGAGCTGAATATTACATAGTACATTTCCTTGTTAAAGGAATAACAACCTTGTTAAAGGTATCCAACACCTTGTTAGTGGTACAATAAGATTACAACTCTTACAATCAATACTCCAAAAAACTATTATCAGAAATAAACAAAAACAAGCATCTCCAATGCTTAGATAGTTCCAGTTATAGGTCTCTGTAATATTTGTCAATATGTGATCTCTAATCTACCATCAAAAATCTCATTTTCATACATATCCATCCATATACCATACATGCATCTCACCTCTTTTATTTACAAAATGTTCTCTATATATACATGTATATATATTTTTCATCATCTAGTTGGCTCTCTAATATATTACCTTACAGTTAGCTCTCTATTACAAAATAGAATTAATAATATAAAGAGTAAATATAAATTTATATCTCTTACATAACATTTAAATATAGTTTATGCACAATCATAATCCAACTTATCATGCTAGGAGTCCATGTCATACTCCCCTAATCATCGTAATTTTTCAACTCCTCTGTTTCATTGTTCTATTGTCTTTGCATGTCTTCAAATCTTACTAACTCTCTGTAATCATCACAAAAACCAAATCAATATTAACTATAGGTCATACACACATGATAGTATCTTCCACTAAGCTCGCTATTCATCAAACATCGTACTCGATCTTCATTGTCCAAAAAAATGTTGTTATACTCTATAATTTTTGTTTCTATACTTATTCAATTTCATAACTAAATCTCCAAAATTATTCTTAACTCGATCATACTATCAGATGTGTTGTCATAAATGACAGCCATTAAGTGTCTCATATCATCCTAAAAACATCACTTTCCAACATAAAAGTAGTTAAGAAACATATTATACCATACATTTGATTGTTAGATACTATTTAAACATATTACAAATATTATTGCTTATGGGAGATTATGTTTTTACAAAGTTAAATGGATACAATTCTAATATTTAAAGTTGCATATGTTTTCCATGAATACCATAAAATGAATAAGTTATTTTTGACCACAAGACCATGAAACTTTTTCCAAATATGTCTACTAGAGCCAATTCAAATAATTTTAATTAACAAAATATTTAGATTTAAATTTTCAACCCCTAAAGATTGTTTTGTATGTTATAAAATTTACATGAGGAGGAAACATATTTCTGTGTATCATCTATGAACAAAATAATGTAGTTAATAATGAAGTTCCTTCTATTAACCTCACTAGTGCTAATATAGTTAAACAATATATTCATTGGATTAAAAAAAGAAGAGTTAATATCACTCTACACAATTTTTCTCTCTGATTCCATATAAAAAGGAGGCATTTTTTATTTGGTAAAAATAAATTTTAGTAAAAAAAACCTTATTTAGGAATAATTTATAAACTAGAAAAATTGATGAAATGTTTTAAAAACTAGAAAAATGCACCAAATATACTAAATCCAATAAAAAAAAAATGTAAACATAAAACATTGTTAGTTCACAAAATATTTAATAAAAACAAAAATATGGACACAACAAAAGTTCTCACTTTTAGTGAACTATATTTCATAAATTGAATTAATAAATTTGTATTTGGTAATAGAATCCACTTAATGATTAGTTGTTATAAATAATTTGCACTTGTTAGTATTTTTATCAATGTCACATCTTTTACTTTCATACGTTTTTACTTGATGGTTAACCTATAAATAGATGTAAGTCATTTCTTTATTTATCTAATCAAAACCTTATATTTTGATGTTATTGATAAAATATTTTATTTAAAATTTAAAAATTATTGCAAAATTATATATAATAAAAATATAATTTAAGAAACAAATCTCCCAAATACAGAAACAAATAAGTAAGTTTTATAACTTTCAAAAAAAAATAATTCAGCAAACTGATAGAGTACAAAAAAAAAAGAATAGTAGAATTTAGAGCTAATTAACAAACATTGCATATTCGGTTCCCAAATGATAATATGTGTCTTACTAATAAACATTTAAACTTAACTACAATGTGTCAAACTCCAAATTTCATTTACCCCTTTGGACACAAAATTTTTTCATAGTATATAACTTCTTCCAAACCTTTCTCTTCTTCAAAATAATAATAAACTATTTATCTAAATTATCCATGACAAATTTTTTTTTGCATGTTAGTTTTAATAGATTCATTTAAACTCTTTTAATAATATTTTTTTTTGTTATTTATATTTTTTGTTTCGAGACTCCTTTTATGAAACTAGATGAAAATTTTAGCATTTTAAGTATTTTCCCTATATTTATCTTTACATGGTTGTAAAGGAACTGTGAAATAAAACTTTTTTTTATGAATAGTGCCTTTACTATTAAATAATATAAAGTTACATATTCACAAAAAGGGGCCGGGGGATTAAAAATCACTCAGCGAGAGTTCACTCGTCATCTAGCTGGAAACAAAGACTAGAAATTATTCATAAAAGAACATTTAAAGCCTTCAAGCTACAAGAGAAGTGTCAGCTAAAGGAGGAGGATCTTTGTCATCGGACCCCCAGACATCATTGGGATTGACAAGTCGGTGAGGAAGAGATCAGCCATCAGTACCATCTTCCTTATATTTTTCTCTCTCCTCTGCCTGAGGCAGAGAAATAGCCAGAGCCAGGCGGGAGAAGGACCACTTCGAGGAGCTAGGCACCTGCCAAGTAGGACCACCATAGGAAAAAGGAGGATAAGGAGGGGCAGACTTAACCTATGCTAGAGACATGTCAGAGGCATGGTGGGATGGAGAAGCTAAGTGGTGCCAAAAACCATCATTGCCACCCTTGGGAGAGGTTTGAGGGGTACCCAGCGACCCCAGATTGTGGGAGTGGCAAGTCGAAGAGCTGCAACCCTAGAGATGACCTCTGGGAAGAGTGAAATCTACAGAAAGAAAGTTAGGAGGCACCTGATAAACCGTATAGGGAGAATTGACCTAATGATTGAGTAGAAATTGAAGGTGGGACACCTATAGAGTCACTTTATTGGATTGCACTTCAATCTGCATCATAACATTGTTACATATACAAGCTTTATTATACAAAGAAACATTTATATCAAGAAAGTTGTGAGTGAAAGGAACATCATTCCTATCTTTCCATAAAGTGAACAAAATCATATGCCAAGAGAAGGGCTTGGGTCGTAATAGCTTAAAAAAATCATGAATCCATTGCCAATACTATTGAGCTCTCCTTAAGAACTAAAATATGTTCAAAAAAGACTCTGGGTTCCCATAAAAGGGAAACCAAAGATCAAGAAAATCTAGGTGTTTGAACTGAGGGCCCAGAGGAAGACCTTGAAAAATAAAACACCAAGCGAAGAGTGCCATCTTGGGTTTAGTAATAGTAGACCATATGATCTAGAAATAAGATCTCTAGTGGTGAGGACAAGAGTGCAGATGCCACCTCTTGTTAAGAGTGTCCACCATACGAATATGAGGAGACAACCATTTGTAACCCATCTTTAGCTTGTAGTTGCTAAAGGGTGTGGCAGGGTACCATTTCCAGTCTTTCCACTAGGGTCAAATAGACTGAACACCCAACTTTTGTAATAAATGATTTGGAATGGCAGAGACCAACAGATGAAAATTCTGACGATCTCAGTGAGCTAGATGGAACTAGACCTGCATCACAAGAATGCAGGTTCATAGTGACCCTAGAGAAGAGGTCTTTAGGCATTCAAATACCACGCTTGAAAATATGCAGAGCACTGGTACCTTGAGTCTTAGCTAGAGGAATACCCTAAATGGAAAACAATGAAGACCACCAAAGGTTCTTTTGATTCAAAGAAAGCTCATTATGAAAGCCATCCCCATCCCAATGAAGCCATGTTTTCATTGCTTCATAGGCCATCCATATTCTCTTAATAACAAAAGTGTCCTAAATATGCACACGCTCCCACAATATAATAAGAAGACTTTGTAGACCAATTCTCTTCCAAGACAGCTTGTGAATAGGATATCCTTAAGAGATACAATGCCTAACAAGGATTTTACAAGCTTCATTTCCTATGAGAGAAATAATAATCCATTTGGAACAGAGGCCGATCCCTTGCTGCTAAGTAGAAATAAGATTCAGGCAACTAAACTCTCTGGGAAAACATAAAAATCCCAAGCAACTCTGTGGAAGCCAGGATGGTTGGCTCTTGAATCCCAAAGGGAATCTCTAAGAAGGCACTCTAGCTTGGAGTAAGAGGCTTTAGGATGAGACTAGAATGAAGAAGAATACACACAATTTGAAGCCAAAACCTTAGAAAAAATCCAGTATTGAATCTTTTTTTTCAATTTTAGCAAGCACAACAGTCCATAAATCCATAAAAGAGCCCTGAAAAGAAGATGGAATGTCGAGGAAATGAAAAAAATCCCCATGCTGACCCCATTTCCAATCAAAATTAGCCATCCAATGAGGGGTAGGGAGAAATTATTGTTTGTAGTAGTTGGTCTTATGTCATTGAATACCAGAGCCAGAAGCCTGATAAAATGTATCGAAGCATTGCAAGGCATTAGAGACATTTTCCTCATCCTCAAGGAGAGTGAAAAATAAATCATCAGCAAAGTATCCATTGACAAGATAGGAAGATGAATATGGAAGAGAGATGCCTCACACTAAACTAGAGGAAATAGAATTGGCAAGAAGATAACTGAATCCTTCAACAACAATCACATAAAGTGCATGAGCCAGTAGGAAACCCTGGAAAATAAACATAAAAATCCTAAAGGCATCAGAATACATACCCTTGATAGATATGCATGCTTGGGAATCACCAAAAATAATTTCCACAAATTGAAAAAATTTGGGACCAAAACCAATAGCTTGAAACATGACAAGAATTAAAGGTCATTCAATACGATCATAAGCATTAGAAAAGTCAATTTTGAGGCACAAGGTGTGTTACTTGGTCTGACGAGCCCATTCCATTCCCTCCCAAACAAAAAGTATATTGTCATGCATATATCTAGATTTAATGAAACCAGTTTTATCAGGTCAGACAAACAGATGAAGGAGGTGTCTGATTTTAAGAGCTAAAGCCTTAGCAATGATATTTTACATCAAACATTCAGGAAAGTGATTGGCCTCCAATTATAGATATCTTTGGGATCACCAGCTATAGGTATGAATTTAATATTTCCTTTTTTTAAAAATAGCACCTAGACTTTTATTATGGTAGGCTTCAAGAAACACTTTATTCATGTGAGGACCTATATCATCCCATAAATGCTCGTACAATTCATAGGATAAGCCATCACACCCAGGTGATTTTTTGTCTTCCATAGAAACTTTTACACAACCTCTTTTAGGTTACTAAGGGTGAGGAGTTTCACACAGAAGGCACACTTCTTGACTGCCATATTGTTTGGAGTAATAGAAATACACTCCCTAAGAGCCTCTTCCCAAGAAACTGAGTTTCCTTGAGAAGCTAACACTTTTTCATAGTGTTGAACAAAAGCTTTAAGAATATCGATCAGGAAGATCTGAGAGAGTTTCATGATCGTGTTTTATTTTTTTGATCCCAAAGTTTGTATGACAGGCTGTGAGAGCATGAAAAAATCCTTTAGAATCTTTATCGCCAACCTCAAACTAGGGGAGGCAAGCTTTGATTTGAGCTCCTAGAGAAGCATAGTTGTCAGAAATTTTCTTCTCATGGCAGAGCTATGCAAGTTTAAGTTGAAGCTTAGAATCAAAGGGATTCAAAATGAGAGAATCAGAAGAACTCTGAAGAGATTTTGTGTGAAAGGCCAACTTGTGGCTGTAGATGTGGAGAAATTTGGAATTAATGGTGATGCCATCATTCCACCATGGGATCCACCTAGTTTGGTTGTGAGGCCAAAGCTCTAAATTCAAGACTCAAAGAATATGAGCAATGGTGGAAGCATGATTCAACATGGACATGTTGACAAAAAAATGAGTTCTAACAGCTTGCTGAGAAGAAGATTTCCATTTTATGGAAAAGAAGATGGAGTAATGATTGGACAAGGTAAAATCAGGCAAAGGAATGACAAGTAACTCCCGATCTTCAAAAAAAGAGAAAAAAAATTGAGTAGTTATCATATCACGATCAAGTCTCTTAAATACATTATCAGAACCAACTCTAAAATTAGGACAAGTGTGTTAGATCCCACTTTGTCGATGACGGATAGCATTGGGATCAAAAAGGCCAAATTTATTGCACATATAGTACCATGCTTCCCACTCCCTAGCTGTCCATTGAAAAGGAAAAATCCCTTCCTTTTCAGAGACCAGATCAACCATATTAAAGTCTTAACACATCACCCAAGTTACTGGAGGCAAATTATCCACCAACCAACACCAAAGTTGAGATCTTTCCACAACATCATTGGGAGCATAAACATTAACTATACCAAAGGAATTATTATTGAAGGAAAACAAAATTCAAGTGACTCTCTGAATTAGATCATAACCATGCACAGTAATAACAGATCTAAGATGAGGTGAGAAATAGTAATGACACCACCTTTACTAGCTTCATGCTGAGAAGAAAGGACAATGTCGTCCAGGAAAATGACATGATAGGAAAAAGAGAGAAAGAATAAGAAATTGTCACTTCCTACAAAAAAAAAATGTCAAGACTGTGAATTTTGCAATGGGTATCCCGAACATAGTACTTCTTGGAAAGGTCGGTCATACCACACATATTCTAGGATTAAAAAATCACAAAAACTCTTACCTATCTTCCTCATCCTCAAGAGAGGAGAAACTATTCTATAGAAGGTTGGAATGGAACCAAAGCTGGTAGGTAAATATTCATATGATATAAATCACCACTTTTCATTTGGGTCTTCCACATGACCATCTGGTCTACAATACCAAAACAATTTCTACAAAGAAAAATTTGAGGACACACCTTATAAAGTGTGCACAACCCCTGGGGTAGTAGAACATGTAGCTGGAGATTTATGTTGTAAAGGAAGGTTTGACAATTGTAGAACTACCGGTGGCCCTTTGGTGGAAGGTAGTTTCACTCCAGTTGGGGGAGCCAGTAGAGAAACAAAAGTGGAAGAAATGGGTGTCTTCTTGGGAGCTTAAGAGGTCTTTCCTTTTTGCATAACCGTAGTCCATTCTTCAAAATTTCTAGCGTCTGCATTTCTAGCAAGCATTTCCTTTGGTTGTGGCTTGACCTAGGGAATAACCAAAGGGTAATCCTTAATCTTATGGTCCTCCAAATGACACCTATAAAAAGTGTTCGGAAGGTTCAAATAAATCACCTTTTGAGAGAATGTATGGGTACCAAATTGTATCTCAATAGAGTCTTTGAGGTCGTCAATACAAACAGGCTTCTGCGGATGAGAATTGAAAAATTTATAATGCTCCATGATAATGAATTTGTCAAAGTTTTTGACAATAGACTCAATAAATAACCAACATGGAAATGGGAGACTAGGAAACTCAACCTAGACATGAACCCTAAGTTTCTTGTCATCTAAGAAAGTGAAATATTGAGAGCTCCTTTGAAACACAAGCAAGGAGGACTGAACCTTCGAAGGGCCGGGACTGAAAACTACCTCTTCTTGAGAAGGGTTAGCAAAATGAAACAAGAAAAAACCCTTAGTAAGGATTTGAACATCTTCAAGGTAGACTCCATGAGGAGTCCAACTCTTGTTGACCCACTCTTTGAGTATACTTTTAGGAGGAGTGCGACCCACAAAATAACCTATCAAGGCATGTTTTTCTAACAAACCACAAGTAGAATAAAATTCTTTCATGTTAAGAATAATATCATGGTTACCTCAAGGAAGACCTTCAGGACAAACTTGCATGGTCGTTTGTTTAGAGGAGGCGCCATGACTTTCCAAAGCATCAACCCTAGCATGAGCATCAACTGTTGGGCTGAAGTTGATCGTAGCCATTATAAACTAACCCTAATGAGAAATCCCACAGTAATTATAGTATGATATGTGGGAAACTCAGGAGAGAATCTTAAACAGAGAGTCGTACACATGAAACCCTAGTCAATTTTGAAATAAAACATTTTATATAAATGAATATGTTTATATTTTTATGTCACTCGTATTATACTTTCAACATTGGATACCACATAAATTATCTCTAAAACTCTAGTGACTATGAGATTAAAACATTTTGATGTACTCATACACTCTAAATTAATAGAAATTTTATCATGTGTTGTTTTTACTTTTAATTCTTCTTTCAACATAATGTGGTAGCATTCAAGTTCGTTAATGCTTTTGTGTCGTCATAAAACATTTCCTATTTCCATTTCAACAGTGTCTTTAATTTCTTATTATTTTTTAGAAGTTGGTGTAAGAGAAAAGATTGATTTAAATTTGGGAAAATAAGGATTTACTATTGTGAAGGATATGATGCAGGAGCATCCTAGGTGTAAGAGAAATCTTGCATCACCCAAAAATATTTTCTGGTTTCTTTTCAATAAGGGCTATTTTGTGTAGAGCTGCTATTTCTGGAAAGTTACTATTTTTAGTAAGTTTTTCATTTGAGCTCAAAATTTTCTATTTTCCTCCCTCGAGGTTCACTTTAAATGTATTAGCCTACCAGTAAAGTTTCATTGCTAGATCAAGTCATTTAGTAGATGTTGAATATCTTTGGTATTTGCAGCAGTGTACAAAAGCTTTGAACTCAGTATTGGAGGCTTTAGAGGTTGCAAATGGGCTCAAAACCGTCGTTGACTAGAGCATGTGTGAGACAAGTATTTTAGATATCTTTGTAGAATTTTTAAAATGAGGTTACGGTGGCCATCCTGTCAATGGGCGATGAGTTATGGTCTCTGTAAGTTGCACTACCTGAACTTGAAAAAGTTAAAGACCCTTCAAAATTTCTTTTTGGTTCTGAAGTTATTTTGGCCTATTCTAATGTAATAAAAATGAATAATAATATCTTAGGAATGGTCAGCCTCAAACTATAGGGTTTTATTTCTAGAATCTTCTTGGGTGGTTAGAATTTCCTATATATTGAGGGCCCATAGTGTTGTCTAGGTCAGTTTTGGGTTATGCATATGGTACCTCGAGCTTGCATAATATTGTAATACAATGCCCATGTGGCTATGGAGGTTATATTTCTGAGTGTGCATGTTATATTTTAGAATATTATAATCTCATTTCATTGTGGATAATAGAAAGCTGATTTCCTATCTTTACAAATCATTTTTATTCTCATTTTTGTTGTGTTTTTTGTTAATAAGGGGAGAACCCTTCATCAAGTGGTGTCTGAGAAGGAGTTCTTGAGTGTGTGTGTGTGTGTGTATAGATCGCCAACTGTGAGGAATGTTTCACCATGACTATGGTTGTGGGTTAGCATGATAAGTGGTGAAAATGCTTCAACAAAAGAACCATGGTGGGAGAGTTGTAGGTGTGATGGAAGAGGGATTTGGGGTCCTCTAGAGACAAGTGCAAGAGGAGTTGTGTAGAGGAATGAATATTGCGGTTAGATTTGAAAGTGAAGAGGAATGTGAAGAATAATGGAAAGGTGACTAGGAAGCAACATAAGCGCCTAGAGATCTTAAACATATAAGGATTTTGAGGGCCATTTCCAACATTGGAAAGAGACCCAAGATTGAAGTTCTAGGGTTTTTGGAAAATCTTAACCCAAAGGAGCTGATGGACTAGATCAATAATGTAGAAAAATATTTTGAGTATGAAGATGTTAAAGATCCAGATCGGGTGAAATTTGAGAAGGCAAAACTGAAGGTCCATGCAAAAATTTGTTGGCATGAGATTTAGTTAGAGAGGAATAGAAGAGGAAATGAGAAAATCAAGAGATGGGACCGAATGGTGGAGAAGTAGAAGAGATAGTTCATTCACATTGATTATGAACTTGAGCTACTGAGGAAAATGCAAGGGTTGAAACAAGAAGGAAAATTTGTGCATGAGTATACAAAATATTTCTACCGAGTCCTCATTAGAATAGGTCATAGAAAACCTCAGAAGGCAAAAGTTTCCCATTATCTTTATGGATTGTGACCAAGTATTCAAGATGAGTTGAGTCTAGTTATAATGACTAGCATTGAAGAGGTAAACTAGTTTTCCTTAAGGGTGGAAGAGAAGCTGAACAAGAAGTTTTAAAGCAATCAAGGTTGAAGATATCGTAGTGGAAGATATGATAGATGGTCTTATGGAGGCTGAAATGAAGATAAAAAAAAAATGATGAGTCAAGTAGTATTCAGAATTAGAGGGGAAATAATTTCAATCATTTTCATGATCAAAATAATAGGGATAAGAGTATAAGAGGAAGAGGGAAAGGACCAAGAAGCGAAGGTTTTTGTGGGACATGTTTCCATTGTGGAGAAGAAGGATATCAAGCCTATGAATGTCCATAGAGTCAAGGAAGGAAGGATAGGAGGAATGAAGGCCATGCACAAGTGGTTCATGAAAATTAAGAAGCTTAGTCAGAACACTCAAATGACGCTGAGAGAGGAGAAACCCTAGTTGTAAGGAGGATCCTGATAAATCAAGAGAAGAGATTAGTTTAGAGGAAGATCTTATTTTTCATTAGATGCAAGTGTGAGGATAAGTGTTGTGATGTGATTATTGATGGTGGAAGCATGGATAATTTGGTATCAGAATAAATGTTAAAAAATTTGAAGCTGAAAAGGGAAAAATACCCACGTTCATACAAAATTTCCTAGTTGCGAGATCACCACAAGGTCTTGGTCAATGAGCAGTGCTTACTAAAGTTCAAGATTGGAAGTACTGAGATGAGGTATGTTGTGATATAATCCACATGGATGCATTTTATTTGTGGTTGGGAAGTCATTGGAAGTTTGGCAGGCATGCCATACATGATCGGCATGCTAATGCTTATTCTTTGACAAATGATGGAGTCTGAAAAAGGATAAATCCATTGAAGGAAATAGGAAAAGGTATGTGGTAATGCGAGAATATATTTGGTTTATGGAAGAAAATTATTACAAGGTATGAGACATGAGCATGTGCATTTTCCCTAATTCAAAAAGTGGGTAAAGAAGAAGTATATGATGTACCTATTGAAGTTGCAGACTTTTTGGAGGAGTTTCAGGATATTGTTTCTAATGATGTAGATAATGGATTACCACTAGTGAGAAATATTTTTAATCTGATAGACTTGATCCCAGGGGCCAACTTTCCAAATAAGGCATCCCATATGATGACCCCAGATGAGATTAAGGAATTTAACAGACAAGTACATGAGTTATTGCAGAAGTGACTAATCAGGGAGAGTCTGAGTCCATGTGTTGTACAGAAAGTATTAGAACCAAATAAAAATAGAGATTGGAGGATGTATAGAGATTCTCAAGATATCAATAAGATCACTATCAAGTACATATTTTTCTTGCCAAGAATAGATGATATTATAGATTGTTTGAGTGGGGATTTGTATTTCAGAAAGATAGACTTGAAGAGTGGATATCACCAAATCAGGGTTAGAGAAGGAGATGAATGTAAGACAACCTTCAACAAAAAGGATGGCTTGTGTGAGTGGTTAGTCATTCCTTTTGGGCTAACCAATGCACCAAGAACATTCATTTGGCTCATGAATGAAGTATTGAAAGCATTTATGGGTAAGTTTGTTATTGTTTATCTAGATGATATTTTGGTCTTTTGTAAGACATTGGAAGAACATATGATTCATATTTGTATGTTTTTTGAGAGGTTAAGTGAAGAGAAGTTTTTGATTAATCTGAAGAAGTGCATTTTTGTGAAGAGGGAATTAGTGTATCTGGGATTTTTACTCTCAGTAGAAGGTCTAAAAATGGACCCAGAGAAGGTGAAGGCTACCCTTCAATAAATTATCCAAAGGAGTGATACTGAGGTAAGATCTTTAATTGGTTTTACTATATTTTACAGAAAGTTTATTCAAAATTTTGGTAGTATTTGTGGACCATTGACTAAAACAATGAGAGGTTATACGAAAGATTTTAAGTGGACTATAGGGGGAGATAAGAGTTTTGAATTTTTTCAAAGAAAATTTACTGAACAACCTATTTTATCACTTCTATATTTTCACAAGTTGTTTCAAGTAGACTATGATGCTAGTGGTAATGCTATTGAAGCATTTTTGAGTCATGAAAGTAAACTGATTGCTTATTTTAGTGAGAAGTTGAAAGATGCCAAGATAAAATATGTTTTTTTATGATTAGGAGGTCTATGCTATAGTGAAGGCATTGAGGAAGTGGAGACATTATCTTTTTCCAAAAGAGTTTGTTTTATTTACTGATTATTGAGGTTTCCAATGTTTGAATAGTCAAGGAATGTTAAATCAAAGGTATTTAAAATGTGTTGACTTTTTGTAGAGTTACACTTTTGTTTTGAAACACAAGAGTAGGAAGTCTAATAGGGTTGCAGATGCCCTTAGTAGAAGACTAATTTTTCTGATGGAGATGCATATTAAGGTTGTTGGGTTCAAGGACCTCAAAATTTTCTATCCCAGAGATCCATATTTTGGCAAACCATTGAAATCTTGTAGAGAACCTTTTACTCTGGATAGAACCGAATGGTTTGATTTTATAATCCAGTGATGATATGTTGTTCAGAGGTAGTAAGTTATGCATTCCAAAGATTTCCATTAGGGAGAATCTAATCAATGAAAATCATAGTCGAGGGCTACATCGATATTTTGGGTGACATAAAACAATTTGTTTGGTTAGTGAGAACTATTATTGGCCACAGTTCCAACATGATGTTAATAAAATTGTAGAAGGTTGCAGAGTATGTTAGATGGAAAAAGGCGTGAAGTATAATATAGGGTTATATCATCCATTACCTATGCTAGAGAAACTGTTTGAGGGTATTACTATGGACTTTGTTCTTGGCATACCAAGAACTCAGAGAGGGCATGATTCCATCTTTGTGTGGTGAATAGGTTTTAAAAAAATGGCACATTTCATTCCTTGCAAGAAGACTACTGATGGTTTTCATGTAGAAGAATTATTTTCAGGGAGGTGGTAAGACTACATGGATTACCAAAGACCATATTTTTTAGATTGAGACACCAAGTTTGTTGGGTACTCTTGGAGAACCTTGTGGAAAAAGTGTAAGACAAATTTGAATTTCAGCTCAACACACCATCCACATACTGATGGACAGACAAAAGTTGTGAATAGGAGTTTGGGATACCTATTGAGATGCTTGGTTGGAGTTAAACAAAAGGGATGAGATTTGGTTTTACGACAGAAAGAATTTGTATATAATAATTTTTCCAATAGGAGCACTGGTAAATCATAATTCCATATAGTGTATGGAAGTAGTCCCATAAATGCATCAGAATTAAGAAAGGTGTGCAAAGGAGAGACATGTAGCACTTAAGTTGAATACTTTCTAGAGCATCATATTAATGTAATGAATACACATTAGGAGGTGAGGCAACATATTAATAATATGAATACACAGTACAAGGCTGATAGAAGTAACCCCAAGGTGTGCTTGAACAATACACTAGAAAGGACCTTACTTGTCCTAGTCAACTTTAGGATCCTAATTCAACTCTAGGAACTCATAATTCAATAGAAAATGAGCCAAATAATACTCCTAAAACTTCCCCAAGAGTTACAACAATTGTGTTTCACCTTGAAGGAAATCCATCACTAGTTTTGTCTTAATGCTTCTCCTTGGCATTGAAGAATTCCAATGCTATACTCTTCATACCAACTCCAAACATGCTACAAGGGCCTTGTACACTATTTTTATCTTCTTTCTACATCCATACAATTCAAATCCCATAAGTATTCACTCCACATTTAGTCGAGTTCCAAAATTGCGCCCAAATTACCCTACTAGGCCTAAAACACCAATTAGCCCTATGTAGAGGGTTTTTCAAGATTTACTCTTAAAAATTCCACTCAATACCCATAACCAATTAAGGATCTAGATACCCTATTGGGAAACTTAAAATATTTCTAAGTTCTAGGGTCCCCAAACTATCCGTACACCTTTGTCCTAAAATGTAGGACTATTAGGCCTATTTTTGCTCCTCACAAGCACTTTTATGATTTCTATGTAAAAATCAATCCAAATGGATTGGGTGGGTTATAAAATAAATAATAGGGATAAATTAGACTCTAAGGACACTAATAACACTCTTCTTTCAAGACTCCCATGCACACCATTGTCTCTTCATCCTTGTTTTCACCTACCATACCCCTAACTGAACTATCCTAGCTTGCCTAGGACATGGCCTTACAATTAGAAAATTGACTCCTTTGACCTCCTACCTACATATGTAGAATATAAAGAGGCTCCCCTAGTATATTAATTCAACCTTTTGTGTTTTCCACTGTCTAATTTCATGGGGGAGGCATAAAACACAAACTATCCTAAGTTACACCAGCAGACTACCTAGTTTGTAAACAATTTCCTACAGCTAACAAATCAACTGTAATATAACTAAAATTTGAATGAAAAAGTATTAGATATGTATATAACACATGAATCCACACTTATATCATATTTTTCAATCCATTAAAACACAAATAACTTGAAAATACATTGATTGTACTCTATTTTAAAAAAAAATTGCTCTATTGCTTCACAAAAACTTGCATACATTCACTCTACCTCAGGAAACGAGCCATAGAGTGTCTATAGATGCTTCCTCCACCACTTAAAGCCTCTAACATTAATTTCCCACTCCTAGAATGGTGGGAATCCAATGTTGTCAAGTTGCATGCAACATTTGCAAATGTTGTCATGACAACTTTTGGCATCTTTCACATTTATGTTGTAAACTATATTCCACGGCCTCTAACCCATATGGTTCAATGAAACAACATCATAAAATCCTATAAAATCATCTTTCTTTCTATGCTAAGTTCTAGGACACACTTAGACAAAAACTATGCATTAAGGTAACCTAACTAGACCAGGTTGGATTAGACACTAACTATCAATCCACCTAGTAACACACCTTAAACACACACACTAACTTGGCTAAGGTCAGTTACAAACCAAACAATCTAAGGCTTAGAGGATAGCCTAGGTGCCCCTGCACCATCCTCCCCAAGTGAAATATTTCAATCCATCCTTTGGATGGAGTAAGTCAAGATCAATACCCATCTTTTTGAACTCTGACTCCTCTTTCCATGTTGCATCTACATCCAATTGTCCTTGTCATTTCACTAAGTGTTCTTTGTAATCCTTGGTTCTTGTCTTTTTGTAAATTCTAGATTCCAGTATGCAGTCTTCCTTCTTTACTAGTGTAGAATGAAAATTGATTTCTTCTACCTCTTGGCTGACTTCAGTCAAGCTCTGATCCGGATCATGGATTACTGCCTTGTATAGAACCATGTCTACAATGTTAAAGATAGGTAACAAGCCAGTATTCTCTAGTAACTCCACCTTATAAAGACTTTCTCCATACTTGGCCAGTATAGTGCATGGGCCAATTCTTCTCATCTGCAACTTGTGTGGGATTATTTTCTATAGTTTAGTGTTGTTGAGATGTACCATCACTAGATCCCCAACCTTGAATTAAACATCCCTTTTTCCTTTGTCAACTTTACTCTTGATCTTATCAATGTTGTCAATCAGTTTCTTCCTACTATATCACGGACTTATTGCATAGCATAGGAAAAGTACTCAACATATCCACTCCCTTTAACTCCATCATTCAGTTCTCTAAGCTCATAAATTCCTCTATGGTGTAGGCCATAGACAATTTCAAAAGGACTCTTACCAGTAGTCATGTTCATAGTATCTGTAGACACCTAAAATTGTCCATTCATACTAATATTAATTTTTATTAATATTTTCCCTTAACATTATGGTTAATTTTATAATTGACTATAATTGTTATATTCTTCTATTTATTTAATTAAATTTATTTTAATTAAATAAATTCATTTTCCCTTTGTATTTAAATTTTATTTAAATACTATAATATATTAAATTCAATTTAATATATTATCGTTTCATTTCTTATTATAAAATAAATTTGATTTATTTTATTCCCCCACTAACTAATATTCTTCTAAACTTCGATTAAATTAAAATTATTTTAATTTAATCTCTATTTACCTTATCTAAATTCACCTCTTGCTAATTATTCTCCTAATCTTGATTAAAGGTGGGTTACTTCTAATCATGTGCACAATCACCTTTTCCAAGGTGAGGGTTGACTTTTCCTCTTTTTAACCACTTAATCCTAGCCACTCACCCCTTTTTCCTCTTAATCTCCTTCACTCCCACCAAAACCCTACCTGACCCTTAATCTCAGCCACTCATTTTCCACCTCTTAATCCTAGCCATCCATTTTTCATAGCAAATCAATAAAAGGAGGCCTCACTCCTCATTTGCTACTAATGAGAACTAATGAGAACTAATGAGAATGAGAACTAGACACTAGTGAGTAATTTGAGCATTCTAGCATTCTAGCATTCTTACACGCTTGAACACTTGAGCACTTAGTTTAGATTTCATCATTTTGCATAATAGTTTAGATTTATTTTCATAGTTTAGTTTGAAATCTTGCATATTCATCTTTAGTGTAGTTTTCATCTTAACCTAGTATTTAATCTCTTGCATTTGCATTCTTAGTGTAGATTTTGCATTTGCATTCATCATTTTGAGAGAGATATTTGGGGCAAGTTCCATATACTTGTGCTCAAATCTTCATCTTTTTGCATCTTAGTGGGATTGTATTGCATTGTGTTGGGAGAGCACACCCACAAAATCTCTAAGAGAAAATCAAACAAGTCTTGGGTGCTCTTGTTTTGGCTCATCGGAGGTTGTAGTGAAAATATAGCTGTGTTTCAAGTTCTTTACATGCTTTGGTTTATTAGTATATCTTGTATTTGCATGTTTTAACTTGCTGTGCAGCTGCAGGTATTTTCATTGCATACAGTATCATTGTAAGAATATTTAGCTTGGCATATGAGTTGGTCGCATGGTTGACCATACTCCTTTGTTAATAATCTTACTAGATTTATAGGACTCCTATTAACTACATCTGCTTGAAGATCAGTGTGAGGATGGTATGCAAATTCAAAGGATAAGTTGGTGCCCAACTTCTACCAGAGATTCTTCCTAAAATGACTCATAAACTTGGTGTCTGTGTCCGACACAATGCTCAAGGGAAATCCATGTATTCTAATTACCTCTTTAAAGAAAATATAATCTATTTGTCTGGCATCATTGGTTGTCTTGCAGGGCACAAAGTGAGCCATCTTACTAAATCTGTCCACTATCACATAGACACTATCCATTCCCTGTCTTATCTTAGGCAATCCAACTACAAAGTCCATACTCAAACATTCTCATGGTCTAGTTGGGATAGGAAGTGGTTGGTATAGGCCAACATTAGAAGATGTTCCCTTGGCCTTTTGATACACAATACAACTCTCAACGTACTTTATAATATCCACATTCATCTTTGGCCAAAAGTAAAATCTCTGAATAAGTTTGTGTGTCTTACTGACCCCAAAATGACCACTTAATGCACCATTGTGCTTCTCCTAAATCAAGTTCTCCCTTATAGACCATCTAGGGACACACAGTTGACATCCTTTAAATAGGAGATTACTTTGAAAAGTGTATTCATAATATTTACTATGAAAGTGGTTCTTATATTCTTGACATACCTTATAAATGTCTACAAATTCTTCAATACCACGATATAGATCTTTGAAGTTTTCGATTCCCATCCTCTACAATTGTGTCTCCTAGACATTAAGGGCTCTTCTACTCAAAGCATCTACAACCTTGTTCTACAGTCCCTTCTTGTCTTTGATATTGAATGTGTAGGCTTGCAGGTATTCAACCCACTTCATATGCTTATGACTCAATTTGTCTTGTGAGTTCAAGAAGCTCAAGTCTTGATTGTCTGAAAAGACTGAAATATTTGGGAAGAAAATAGTGCCTCCACTTTCTCAGTTCCTAAACTAGAGCACACAACTCTAGGTCATAATAAGAATACTTCTTCTTAGCTTCACTCATCTTCTCCACATGGAAAGCTAGTGGTATCCCTTCCTAGCTTAACAGAACTCTAATTGCCACATTGCTGGCATCACACTCCACTGTACCGAACTTTTCAAAGCTTGGAAAAACCAAAATTGGCTGTGTTGGTACTCCTAAATTTGGAACAAATTTGGAGTGACCATGTTAAAATTTTCAGACAAGCAAAAGTGAATACCTTGAAAATTTGTGTAAGGCTCAGTTGGAGTGATTGAAAAAGGTGCCCGGATGATTTTCATGAGATACAAATTTGGGAGAGGCTTTAATGCCTTTCATTTGATATATGCAGTGGGTCCTAGCTCCTGAATTTCAGTTCTGACATGTTTAGGGAGTAATCATTTTGAGGGGGTCACCTAATTCTGCATATTTGCTAATTGTCAATTTGCTGTCTGGAGCCTACTTTGCTTCTAAGTATCTTACACCCTGTTGAGTTTCATTGTTCGCCACTGTGGGAATGTTTAGCATGCATATCAAAGAGATTATGTTTTAAACCTCAAGTCATTCCGAATCTGTTTGATAAGTTTTCATACTTCCCAAAGTTGGTTGTTCATGAACTGTCTGCATTTTTTTCCTGCCTAGAAATCTGATTAGCCCATTTTGACATGTTACGACTTTTGACCAATTCACCCAATTGAGAAAATTCCTTTTGTATTGTGTTCCAGTGGTCAAACACTCCATATTTTCCAGTCTGCAGATCTTTATGAAATCAGATGATAAGTTTTCAAGAACCATTATGACAGTGATTAAATCTGATTTCCTGTGTATTCAAGTTTAGAATTGGTAAGTGACCTACTTTGAGCTTTTGAAAATGTGTACCCGGGTGAACATTTTGAATAATTGCCTTTTCCCTTGTATTGAAAACATAGGAGTGTACCTACCTAAAAATTTATAGACTCCTACCAATCCGTTTGACCAAGTTTCCAGGCTCACTCCATTTGCAATTTTCACAAAGTGTATTCAGTTCTACAAAGTGTGTTTTCCTTAAAATGCAAATGCCCTACTTTGCCAGTGAATAACTTTTGGCCGGTTGATTCTTTTGATGATTTTTTTTTTGCATTTTCTTGCAAAGCTGACATACTACTTCCAGTTCAGATTTGAGCCCCCTATTAATCCATTTGTCAGCCTTTTAAAATCAATTACGGCGATTAAAAATCATTTTTTGACAGTATGTTTGCAGGAATAGAATAAAAATGGCAATTTCAAAGGTTAATATATTTTGACTCGGGTACAGTCATGAGATGCCATTTTGGGGAATGATAGTTTATAGATCAGAGAATGTGCCTGTCAGAGGGAAGGGTCTTATCAAATCATTATGTCAGTTTTCAAAGACAGTTCCGAAGGCCAGTTGCCGTAGTTGTGATCAAACTGCAGAAGTGTCGAAATAATTATAAATGTCACCGGTTTGTACTTAATGTTTGAAATATGAAATACGGAATTGTAGGCAAGAGGCAATAGCGCAAGAGGATGTCAAATGTTGCAAGGTGAAGATCATTCCACTCCATCCGGATATCTTCCATTCAGCATTCTGTCAGAAGGTCTATATGTTTGAATTATAATTTAATGCCAGTTGCATTTCCATTCGGAATCGCTTGCAACTACAATGTCAGAGGGTCTTCCTAAATATTTTTTATGTTCTGAATGGATGATTACACCATTTTACAAAGGAATCCATTAAGGCATCAAAGGGGGTGATATCATCAATATGTATGGCGGTTTCAAAATTGACTGGGCACTTCGCTAATGCACATTGAATATAAATGAAATCTCATGCATGCTATAATGAATACGCGTATGTCAGTGTATGGCATGCATAATGAATATAGTTCTCTCATGCAATATACATAAGTTACTACCTTGTGCAAAACCATAATTTAATGCGCCCAGTTTGATAGAGTAAATTTTCAAATTTTGAAACATTAAAACAGTGCAATGACAAATACAAGTATATTCTGCGCTGTTTGGGGAGGGCAATGCTAAGTTTAAAATTGAAGCCTATGTTCCACATAAGGATGTTTATGCAAGGCCTATGCATTACCACCAAGAAACATCAATTTTGAGGATGGAGTTATTTAAACTCAGCAAGTTTTAGCACCATATTTGGGAGTATGCCAGCGTTGTTTTTGGGGGAAATGTAGATGCCATTAGCTGGTGTAAAGCCAAGTTCAACAACCCTTACCAGCAACTTCTCTTCCTGTAAATAAATGCAGCAGCAATACAGAGGGGGCATGTGAACTGTTTGAACAGAATGATCCCAAACTAATGCAATCTGCAAGTGTAATGTCATTCTCCCAGCCCATTGTTTGCGCACATTTTAAATAGAGGATTGGGTTGTTTAAAAACCTTGTGATGAATTAACATAGAGAAAATGTACAGACATAATGTTTTCAGAATCTACAAACATATCAATGAGAGGGTAATGCCAGCAGCAGCATAAATTGGAGGAGGGAAGTTCAGTTTTTTTAATGTATTCAATACAAATGATATTGCAAATAGAAATTACCACAGACTGCGATGGAAAATGGAAAGATTTTGAAGTTTCCAAGTTGAAATTTGCAAATGTGAATCCATAGAAAGGGGCATTTTGACCGATGGAACCCATTCATGGTCTCTATTTTCAAATATTTAAAGCCATTAATGAGCATTTTTTGTAGCAAAGTCCCAGGAAAATGCAAAACTGTGTATTTCCTTTGTCCCACATTGGCTGGGCAGTGGTCTTTTTTGGTGTTTATATGCAAAAACACTAACTCTTAGTGTAAGAATGAAATCCCAGAGGCTCTTGACAGGCCTTTGAGGGCTGGGGGTCGAATTTCAGAGGCTCTACATAATATTTTGAAGTGAAATTTGAAAATGCTTAAAAACTGAAAGATGATATATCCCACATTCATATGGGGAAGGCAAACTGATATGTTTATAAGCTAAAACACAAACACATGAGTTTAAAGTTGAAGAGGAGGCTATCCATGTGTGCGCCCTCATCTAACTACCTCGGTTTCTGTGCCTAAAAATGAAGGAGATCAAATTTTGATGAAAATGAATGAAGCTGTTGGTCACGATGTCGCCGGATGTGCATGGTCACCCAGTCGCAGTTCCTATTCATTATTGTCTTGTCTCTTTTGACTGTGGTTTGTGCTCTAGTATAGTTCATTTGTAAGGCTTCTGGAATATACCTACTACAAGGTAGTGTGTCTAATCATTTGTGAGTCTTTCTCAAGGAGAGAGTTAAATTTTGTAAATGATTTCAAAGAGCAGGACATGGTTGTGAATATTTGATGAAGAAATATTGAGTTGAGTAGACTGTTTGTAAGGCATTCAATCTTGATTGCATGAAGTTTGTAAGGCATCCTTCAGTATTTCATTAGTTTCTTATTGTTGACATATGTTTTCATTGACTCTTTGCCCAAGGAATAGGCACTGATCTAGAGTTTACTGAGCAAATGTTTTCTC
>MU227549.1:3368332-3415239 GCA_018584345.1 Thuja plicata
TTCAGTATTTCATTAGTTTCTTATTGTTGACATATGTTTTCATTGACTCTTTGCCCAAGGAATAGGCACTGATCTAGAGTTTACTGAGCAAATGTTTTCTCCATTCAGTCATATACAAATTAATCAAGTTCATCTAGTTTTTAGAACAATGAGCTGAATTCATTAAGGACTCTTGTCAGCAGGACAGTGTTCATTTTGGTGATTCCTTAGAGAGTGAATCCCTTAGGTTATCCCTCCTACATCAAAAAGAAGAAGGATGAAAGTCCTTATATCACTGATTCTTGTTATATTTACAACCATGGTTTGTATGGTTAAATCTTGCATCTGATTATGCTTGGTCATTTGCAAGGTGATTTATCAGTTGGTTTCACTAACGTACATAGAAAATCAGTGTCCACACTATAACATACTATGTAAACAGCAATCATAAAAGGTGAAACCTGCCTGAGTATATGTGGAGCTCAAAAATGAAGAAGGACCTTATCCAGTCCTTAGCAATTAGCCTTTCTCTTGTCATAAAGGAGTTTTCATTCAAGTATAATCAGTATACTGTCATTTTAAGGTTGTGGTACAAGAAAAAGTGCTAACAGGCTGGGTTGCAATCTTCTTTTTTAGTATCTCAAAACCATGTTTAGCTTGTTCATTCCAAATAAACTCATTCTTCATGCCTCCTTTAATAGTGTCTAGCATGGGAGCACAAACTGCACTGAATTGTTTAATAAAATTTCTATAATATTGGGCCAGACCATGAAAACTCCTTACCTCTATTGTTTTCCTTGGAGTAGGCCAATTGAGAATGGCGTCCTCTTTTTTTTGATCCATCTTTATGTTACCTTGAGATAGAAAAAAACCAAGGTACACTAACTTTTTCTTGATGAACTCACACTTTTGTAACTCGATCATCAACTTGTACCCTAATTTGGTGATAGCCACTCTTTAGGTATATCTTTGTAAAGTACATTTCTCCTCCTAAATAGTCCATTAGGTCTTCTATCCTAGGGATAGGGAACCTATACCTAATGCTTTTCCTATTTATTGTTGTGGAGTCTATACATAACCTCCAAATTCCTCCCTTTTTAGTTGGTAGGAATGTGGGCACAACACAAGGGTTGATGCTCTTTCTTATAAGGCCTTGTTTTAGGAGCTCTTTGAGTTATCTAGCAATTTCCTCATTCTGTTGAGGAATCATTTTACAAGATTCCTTATTGGGTAGGGTACCTCCTAGTATTAGGTCTATCTGATGGCTTATAGACCTCTTAGGGGGTAGGGTTGATGTATGTCCATCACTCAATATTCCTTCATATTTCTCTAACATCTCTTGGACTTCTTTTGGTAGTTCTGTCCTCTTCTCTATTTTGTCAGCAACTTCCTTTGGATTTAACACTAGTTAAAATCCAACTCCTTATCCTTCTTCTAAGGTCTCTAAGAACTCTTTTTCACTTACCATATGACCATTGGGACCAATTGTCTTCAATTCTGCATCCTCCAACAATGACTGCATTTTGTATGTCACATTGTCTTTCTTGAAAGAGTATTAGTTTTTAACTCCGTCATGCATGGATTACTGTCAAATTTCCATGGTCTACCTAGGAGAAAGTGACATTCATCCATAGGTAAGACATCACATTAAAATTTATCCTTCCATCTCCAAATTGAGAATTCAAACCAAGCTTTCTCATTAACTAGGACATGTTATCTATTGTTTAGCCAAGTGACCTTATAGGGACTGGTGTGGGGTGTCCTTGTAATTTTCACCTTACTAATTGCCTCCTCTGACACTATATTGTGAGTAGACCCTGATTCTATGATGAATCTACACACTTTACCCATCATCTTACACTTTACTCTAAACAGTGATCTCCTTTTACTGAGTTCTTCCTTCACTGGCTCTTTGATCAGAGTTCTTCTCATCATGAGATTTTCTCACTCCTCTGATTCTAATGGTACTTAAAGGTTCTTGTTTCCACTTGTCTCCTCATGAACATAGTTCACACTTTTGTCACCTCCTTGAGAGGTATTTCCCTTCTCTGAACACCAATAGGCCATATGTCTTAACTGATTATAGTGATAGTGTTAGTAATAACTGAGAGGTGGGGGGGGGTGAATTAATGGCCTCAAAAATTTATCCTTTAAACTTTAATCCACCAATTATTATACCTCAGATTATTAATTCCCTACAACATGTATACCTTTGAAATACTTGAAACAATTTACTGTCTATCAGTTTACCTTATCTATCCTTATTCTCCTTGATTACCGATAAGCAGTAAAACTCATTTATTGATACTGAGCAAATATGTCAAGTACACCAATCAATCCATAAATGCATATGTGAAATGTAAAATAGTAAATTAATAAACCATACACACATAACACAAGTATTTTAACATGGAAACCCCGTTAAGGGAAAAACCACTGGGATCGGTACCCCAAATTTTCACTCTTCTGAAGTGAACCCTGTTAGGAGCCAACCCTGTTAAAGGTTACAAACACACGGTTATGTGTGACCTTGTTAGAGGATTTTTATACATAGGTTGTCATTTAGTATCTGGCATCTATGCTACCATCCTTGAATCAACCTCTAGACTGTCAATAGGCTTTATGCTAATCTTACTACCATCTTTGAATCAGCCTCCTTCTTAGACTTTCAATAGGCTTTAGGTAAGACCGATGCTACTATCATGAGTCAACGTTTTTGGTAATCTATTAGGATATACCTAAATTATAAAAGACTATTAATTCCTACTCTGTTAAGAGACTTAATGCTTCAATGGTTAAAATGAAACACAATGACTTGTTTCTAATGCAACTTTGAATTATAGATATTTAAATCTATTTAAGTATAATACCTCTCTGATCAATGTATCAATTTAGTTCCTTTGTACTTCACACTTTCTACTCTGTGATTCTATGCTTCATTGTTTGTTCATGTCTACAGAATTCTTTAGCTCTCCCTTAGCTTGATTGATCAGGACTGTATGAAGTTTATCCTTCACCAGTTTCTCTTCAGCATCTTCTCTCAATTCACTCCCCTGTATTTGAGTGTATGTGGAAATGAATTATGATTGTCTCTTATATAGACATGATTTTCCATGATTCTTGATTCTTGATTCTTGCCGTGAAAGACAATCTAGTCAATTTGATTTACGACTTTAACTCCTGATTTATCTCATAGTTATCTTCTTTCCAATTGTGTAAATCATTTGCTTTAACTGTGGTCAAATAAAAAAACTAGTTAAGTCTGTCGTTAAGCTCTGTCAGCTAGATATTGTTTCATTTTCTGATCTCTCTGTTCTGTCGGTCAATTCTATAATTCGTCGCCAATGACAACTACCAGTTCCGTCGGTGCAACTTTAGTTGGCTTCGGGATCTCCATCTAACGGGCATCATTAGATCTTTCTCATTGGGCATCCTTTGATTCTGCTTCATCAGGCAACACTGTCTTCTACTCATCGGGCATCACTGTGACTTTATCTCCATCCTTACTGGTGCTGTGCACTCTGTCGGTGTTGTCTGTCACTTAGTGAACACTTGAATTTTATGCATTTATTAAAGCATAACCATTGTTTCATTGATTCTTTGAAGTCTTTGGCATTATGTGTATGACCATACAGATGATATCAAGTTGACATCAATGAAAATACAAACCATTAACTGATTTAATGTCTTGCATCACCTTCAACTTAACATTATCAAACATTTAATCAGTTACATGTCATCAATCTCTCCCTTTGGCATTGATGGCTACATACTATATTATCACACTATACTATTTCTAATACAACATGAAATACAATTGTTGAGATTCATCAAATTACCAAACAATTTGTTTTGATAACTGATAAAAATATTTGACCACTGGTAAGCTCTGTGTTAGCATAGATTTGATTCTTGTAGCTTTCTTTGTTTCTTCTTCTAATGTGTTGTGACCTATGTTGGTGTCAATTTCTCTCTCTTCTTCTTTGATGTCTCTATTTTGTATTTACAACTTTTATACAAATACTCTCCCTATGGATATGATCTCTCCCTATTTGGAATAATTTGATAATGAATAGTTTCTGATGATAATATGGATACATTCTCTCCCTTTGACAACAATGCCAAACAAATATTTTCACAAATATCTAACATTCTGTCAAACAATTTCTTCTATCCATAATATATTCTTTGAATTTCCCTTATCCATCATCAATATAACAATATGCTCTGGTACTTGGTTTTGATATATACCTTTCTGTATATAGATGTAGCTTTGAAGTTCAGCTTCTTCTTGCATCAATCATGAATGATATTCTTATCATATATGCCTAATGCAACTTTTAGTCCTTTTACTGACTGTTAGACATGGTTTTGACCCCTAGTCTTTTTCTTAGGTACTCAAATGTATCGTTGGGCAATGGCTTAGTGAAGATATTAGCCAATTGTTCTTTTGATTGCACATATTCAAGTATCACCTCTTTTTCTTGTACTTGTTCTCTTAAATAATGATACTTGATGGAAATATGTTTAGTCTTTGCATGCACAACTGGATTCCTGGAAATATTAATTGCACTGATGTTATCACAATAGATAATTAATGGTTCTTTGATCTTCATATGCATACCTTCCAACAACTGTTTGATCCATGCAATATTTGAGCAATTTTCTACAACAGCAACATGTTCTACTTCTGCAGTAGACTGAGAGATGCATTCTTTCTTCTTGCTAATCCATGTGACAAGTCTATCCCCCATAAAGAACGCTCCTCTAGTTGTGCTCTTTCGGTCATCAAGATTTCAAGCCCAATCAACATCGGTAAACACTTTAAATTAAAATTTGCCTTCTCTTGTATACCATAAGACAAATTACTCAGTATTCTTCAGATATCTTAGAATTCTTTTCACAACAATTATATGTGATTTCCTAGGGTTAGCAGAAAATCTAGCAACAATTCCTACTGCATGTGCAATATCTAGTCTAGTGTGTACAACATACATGAGTTTTCCTATCATTGATCTGTATAGAGTCTGATTTACCTCTGTTGTCTTATATTCCTTTGTTAATTTGAATCTAGTATCCATCGGTGTTCCAATAGGTTTGGAATCTTCCATCTTGAATATTTTCAGAACTTCTTTGATGTATTTGGACTATGTAATTAAAATACCTTCACTTTGTTGAATGATCTATATACCAAGAAAGAACTTGATCTCTCCAAACACAGACATCTCAAATTCTTTTCTCATCTCATCAACAAATGATTTGCATAGCATATCATTACCTCCAAATATGATGTCATCAACAAATATTTCAGCAATCAAAGTGTTAGTATTAGTATCTTCTTTCAAATAAAGATTACTGTTTTTACTAGTCCTCATGAATCCAATACTTATTAGATAAGAATGAAGTCATTCATACCAAACTCTAGGAGCTTGTTTCAATCCATACAAGGCTTTGTGAAGTCTACATACCATGTTCTTCTTGTCTGGATCCACAAACCCTTCTAGTTGCTCAATGTATTCCTCTTCTTCAAGAATTCCATTTATGAATGCTGACTTGAAGTCCATTTGATATACTTTGAATCCTTTGTATGTAGCATAAGCAAGTATAATTGTTACTCCTTCTAGCCTAGCAATGGGTGCAAAGGTTTCTCCATAGTCTATACCTTCCTCTTGTGCATACCCCTTGCATACTAGTCTTGCTTTGTTCCTTGTGACTTCTCCATTCTCGTTCAGTTTGTTCCTGAATATCCCTTTTGTACTGATAACATTCTTGCCATCTGGTCTTGGCACAAGTGACCATGTCTTGTTCTTTTCAATATGTTCAATCTCATCATTCATAGCACTTATCCATTCTTCATTATCTAGTGCAGTATTGATAGATTTTGGTTCAAACTCACAAATTAAGCAATTTGAGTTTACAGACTTACTTCTTGTTCTTGTACCAGCTTTCTTATCTCCTACAATTTGGTCCTATGGATGGTTCCTTCTTACATATCTTGCAAGTATAGGTACAAAACTTTGTATATCAGCTTGATCTGCATTACCTTGCACATTATCTTGATCATTATTCTAACCGTCGGTAACAACATTCTGACGGTCAGTTGTAACATTTTGTTGTTTTGGATTTAAGCACTGTTGCTCGAGTAGTGTTATGAGTTCTTCACAGTATACAAACTTCTTGTAGTCTTCTAGTTCTTTTGTGCTTTCCAGCTCATTCTTTTCTGTAAATTCATCAATCTTCACATTTGTACTTTCAACTATTTTTTTAGAAGCCTTGATTAGACATTTAAAAGATTTTCTTTTGGTAGAATACCCTAGAAAAATACCTTCATCACTTTTGGCATCAAACTTTCCATTTCTATCATATTTTAAGACATAAAATTTACTTCCAAATATTTAGAAGTAACTTACATTGGGTGTTTTACCATACCATAGCTCATAAGGAGTCTTCTTTCAGTCCTTTCTCAATTGTACTTTGTTAAGTGTATAAACAACAGTGCTAACATCTTCCCTGTAGAAGATCTGGGTGATGTCCTTTTCTATCATTAGTGTTCTTGCAGAGTCAACTATGATCTTGTTAAGTTTTTAGGATAGTTGCAAATGTAATAACACTCTATGTTGTATGTGTTTTCCAAATGCAACAATCTCTCTTTAATTTATATTGGGAATGAAGATAGGAGAGACATGTCCCTTCATGGGACATGTCTATTCATTTTTATTTATAAGAAAGGACATACCTCTTCCAACTAATTATAATTTAATCAATCTTATAACGTTTCATCAATCAATTATTAATTAAGAATAATAATTTAATAATTTAATATTAAATATTAAATGTCATATGATTATTAATAATATAACATATATATTATATTATTATTAATCAACATATATTATATGCATTCTAACGATCATACCATTGAAGAAACAAACATTAACACTCCCTCTTAGCTAGGGAGGATGATCAAACAAAAATGTGTAGTGGTATCTCATGTCAACACTTATTACCCTTAGCATATCTACAGAAGACATCAACACTCCCTCTTAGTAAGCGAAGATAAAATTCATCAAAATATGATTAACAAAAGATCCATTAGTGTTAAGAGAGAAGATATCACCTCATCATGATATCAAGAGATATGGTTTGACCAAGAATATCAAGTCTCATGATATTCACCATAACTCAAAAAATATTTTAGATATCACCTCAATATGATATCAGAGATATGGTCTNACCAAGAATATCAAGTCTCATGATATTCACCATAACTCAAAAGTATTTTAGATATCACCTCAATATGATATCAAAGATATGGTCTGACCAAGAATATCAAGTCTCATGATATTCACCATAACTCAAAAGTATTTTAGATATTACCTCAATATGATATCAGAGATATGGTTTAACCAAGAATATCAAGTCTCATGATATTCACCATAACTCAAAAATATCCTATAGGTAAATGTGCACTTACCATAAGAACATTCACATTGTCTATTATGATCTATTTCAGCCATCACAAGATGTCTATCACAGTAGAAGATGCCATCTATCATGATCTATTTCAGCCATCACAAGATGTCTATCACAATAGAAGTTGCCATCTATCATGATCTATTTCAGCCATCACAAGATGTCTATAACAATAGAAGTTGCCATCTATCATGATCTGTTTCAGCCATCACAAGATGTCTATCATGATAGAAGATCAAGTTATTGTAAGATCGTCACCTTTCAATAACTTTAAAAAATACAAGTGATAATCATTTGGAAGTCGTCACTTCCTCATGATTTACACAGGGGGCAGGCCCATTAAGAAATATGAAGGAAAACACATGACATCCATCATGCCTCAGCACATAGGGTAACAAGGGATTTCACCTCAAACTTCTCTCATAGAGAAGAACTCATTGAGCCAATATTAATCTGTTGATCATCCAATATTGCTTAAGATGAATTATCAGACTCACTCTGAGTCTGATATCAATCTTTTAGCTCCTTGTCCAAAGTCACCTCTGAAGAGTCAAACTCCCTCTAAATCTAATCTTCTTTTTCCTGCAAGAGCATCTCTAGAGAAGATCAAGACAAATAGATCTTATAGTATGTATAGAAATACAGATGAGAGATAAACTATAATGAGTAGATAAATGTAATAGTCAAAGATAATAAATACTTATCTGCACATCAACATCCTTGACACAAGTTGCTTCAATGAAGGTCCATATACATGAAAACATAAAACACCTTATAATATTATATGAGAGACATCACCCGTTTGAATTATCTCCCCACAATAAGCATGGAAATGTTACATTGGTTATTATTCTCCCCCCACAATGTACAATTCCCACTCTTATATCTTTGAAAAATTCTCATGTCTTATTATGAAATGACATGATTTATCCAAGAGAGGTGACACTATATAATTGATGCTTTCTTTGTAGAAATAGACACCCTTCCTTGAATGCATGCTTCTTTGTTATTGCTTGAACATGATCATAAGAAATTAAAATATCTCTTTAATGAAAGTCATTTTAAGAAATTTCACATAGACCCGTACATATTCAGTCATAACTTTTGAATCCAAAACTTTCTGTCCAATCTCTTCGGTGAGATTCTTTGAAATCAGGTTTTCACCAACATATCCAAAATTTAGGAAAATCCAATGGTGAATTTGTGAGATATGGTCCTTTTACCGAGACTATATTTTTTGAGACAGCCACACATTCACCATCAACAAACTACTCTCTTACATTTGCAATTTGGCTCTGATACCATGTTAAGTTTTTAGGATAGCTGCAAATGTAATAACACTCTATGTTGTATGTGTTTTCCAAATGCAACAATTTCTCTTTCATTTATATTGGGAATGAGGATATGAGAGACATGTCCCTTCATGGGACATGTGTATTCATTATTATTTATAAGAAAGGACATACCTCTTCCAACTAATTATAATTTAATCAATCTTATAATGTTTCATCAATCAATTATTAACTAAGAATAATAATATAATAATTTAATATTAAATATTAAATGTCATATGATTAATAATAATATAACATATATATTATATTATTATTAATAAACATATATTATATATATTCTAATGATCATATGACTGAAGATACAAACATTAACAGCTCTGTTCCTTCTTTCAGCAATCCCATTTTGATGTGGTGTTCTTGGTGCATAAACCTATCTTTTTATGCCATGCTCATTACAGAAATTAGTGAATTGATCTGATATAAATTCTCCTCCTCTATCTGATCTCAAACATTTTAGATCCTTACCACTTTGTTTCTATACCATAGCCTTATACCATTTAAACATCTTGAATGCTTCAGATTTTTCTTTCAGAAAGATGATTGTCATCATTCTAGAGTAATCATCAACAAAGAGAATAAAATATCTATCTCCATAATATCTCTGTGTCCTCATAGGCCCACATAAATTAGTATGGACTAATTCTACAATATCATGAGATGTATGGAATTTTCTTTTGAAGCTAGACTTTGTCATTTTACCTTTTTGACAATTTTTGCACATGATGTTGTCTAGCTTTGTCATTGTCGGTAAGCCTCTTACACTTCTTGTCCTGCTTATTTTCATCATGTTGTCAAAATTCACATGACACAACCTTTTGTGCCATAGCCATATGTCATCGTTTCTGGTCATCAAGCAAGTGGGGTTAGTATCATTCAGATAGAATAAGTTACCTTTGGTCTATTCACCGGTACCAATCAATTTTCCTGATTCATTGAAGATCTTTGCCTTCTTGTTCTCAAATACCACTTTGTGACCTAAATTAATCAACTAAGAAACACTCAATAGATTATAATTCAATCCTTTTACCCAATAAGCATTTTCACATTTAATTAGGTTATTCAACATTATTGTTCCTTTACCTTCAATTTGACAGGGTGAATCATTTCCCATTCTTACTGTACCACCTATATAGTATTCAAAAGTATTAAAATTTTCTTTGTCATCAGTCATATGGTGAGTGCAGGCACTATCTATAATCCAGATATCATTTTTACTAATCTTAGATATGAGTGTAGTTTATTTATACCTTTCATCTTCATCTAAATCATCCTTCACAACTACAAACACTATCTCAACATCATCATCTAGTTTAGTGTCAGTATCTTCATCTTTGTAAGCAACTAGATAGCTATCCTTCTTGCCTTTATACTTGTAATCTTGGGTATCACTTCCTTCTGATCGCTGGTAACCTCTGTAATCTTTGTTATCACCTCTGTCAAATTTCTTCTCAAAAGATCTGTTATCACTTCTGTCATATTTTCTTTTGTTAGGACATCTTGCAGCAAAGTGTCCAATCACTTTACAATTGAAACATACAAGTGGTAACTTTCCTTTGTATTTACCTTTGCCTCTTATAATTCTTCTCACCATGAGTGCTTCAATTTCATCTAGATCTTCTTCTTCACTTTTTCTTTCACTATATCTTCTAGATGAGTGTCTATGACTAGATTTTCTAATCTTTATAGAAGACTTGAATGCAGACTCTAAACTTGGTAAGACACTATTATCAAAATTATTCATCTCAAATTAAATCAGTCTAGCAATCAGGCTATCAAGAGTGACTATGTTATTTTCTACTGCTCTCATTTCTTGAATAGTAGAGACTCTAATAGCATATATAGGCAATAAGGTTCATAAGATTTTACTTACCACTGTCTCCTCTTCAAGTGTACCTCCAACGCCTCATATAGCATTGACTACTTCTTTTAGTCTTATGTTGTACTGAGTGGTGTTTTCACCTTCTTTCATTCTGAGATCATCAAACTTTCCTCGAAGGCTTTCTGCCTTGGCTCTCAGAATGTTTGCATCACCTCCATGTACAAGCTTCAACTTGTCCCACATTGTCTTTGCATTTTTGCAATCTTTGACATCCTCAAATTCAGCATCAGAGAGTGAGGCTGAAAGCTCTATAACCATGCAGTTGTGTTCATGCTTTACTCTCAATTAATCTACTATCAATGGTCCTGTAGGAAACACATATTCAGTATCTAAGTATTGAGTAATATAATGGCCAATACCTAATAAGTGAAGCTTTATCATACTTTTCCATGAAGCAAAGTTGTCTTTGTTCAACTTGGGCACATCTCATCTGTTCATCTTGTGATCTTTACTTAGGTCTTGAAACCTTCTTTCTAAGCACACAAGCTCTGATACCAAATGTTAGTAATAACTGAGGGGTGGGGGGGGGGTGAATTAGTGGCCTCAATAATTTATCCTTTAAAATTTAATCCACCAATTATTATACCTCAAATTATTAAGTCCCTATAAGATGTATGCCTTTGAAATACTTGAAACAATTTGCTGTCTGTCAGTTTACCTTATCTGTCCTTATTCTCCTTGATTACCAATAAGCAATAAAACTCATTTACCGATATTGAGTAAATATGTAGAGTGCACCAATCAATCCATAAATGCATATGTGAAATGTAAAACAATAAAGTAATAAACCATACACACATAACAAAAGGATTTTAATGTGGAAACCCTATTAAGGGAAAAACCACTGGGACCAATACCCCAATTTTTTACTCTTCTAAAGTGAGCCTTGTTAGGAGTCAACCATGTTAAAGGTTACAAACACATGGTTAAGTGTGACCTTGTTAGAGGATTTTTATACATAGGTTGTCACTTAGTATGTAGCATCTATGCTACCATCCTTGAATCGGTCTCCTTCTTAGACTGTCAATAGTCTTTAGGTAACACTGATGCTACTATTATGAGTCAACCTTTTTGGTAATTTGTTAGGATATACCTCAATTATAAAAGACTATTAAGTCCTACTCTGTTAAGAGACTTAATGCTTCAATGGTTAAATTGAAACACAATGACCTATTTCTAATGCAACTTTGAATTGTAGATATTTAGATCTATTCACGTACAATACCTCTCTAATAAATGTATCAATTCAGTTCCTTTGTACTTCACACTTTCTACTTTGTGATGTTGTGCTTCACTATTCATCAATGTCTGCAAAATTCTTTAGCTCTCCCTTAGCTTGATTGATCAGGGCTGTATGAAGTTTATCCTTCACCAGTTTCTCTTCAACATCTTCTCTCAATTCACTCCCCTGTATCTGAGTGTATGTGGAAATGAATTATGATTGTATCTTATATAGACATGATTTTCCATGAATCTTGATTCTTGATTCTTGGCGTGAAAAACAATCCAGTCACTTTGATTTACAGCTTTAACTCCTGATTTATCGTGTAGTTATCTTCTTTCCAACTGTGTAAATCAATTTCTTTAACTATGGTCAAATAAAACAAATAAAATAGCTAGTTAAGTCTATCTTTAAGCTCTACCAGCTAGATATTTTGTCATTTTCTAATCTCTCTATTCTGTCGATCAATTTTGCAGTTCATCGCCAGTGACAACTACCAGTTCCATCAGTGCACCTTCAGTTGGCTTCAGGATCTCCATCTGTCAGGCATCATTGGATCTTTCTCATTGGGCATCCTTTGATTTTGCTTCATTGGGAAACACTGTCTTCTACTCATCGGGCATCACCGTGACTTTATCTCTGTCTTTACTGGTGGTTGCACTCCATCGGTGTTGACTGTCACTTAGTGAATACTTGACTTTTATGCATTGCTGGAAGCATAACCATTGTTCCATTGATTCTGTGAAGTCTTTGGAATTATGTGTATGACCATACAGATGATATAAATTTGACATCAATGACAATACAAATGATTAAGTAATTTAATGTCTTGCATCATCTTCAACTTAACATTATCAAACATTGGCTTAGTTACATGTCATCAGATAGCACTTCATATTGGTAAAATAGCTGCCTCTTCCTTGCCTACTGTCTCTTCCTCTATTGTTAGAGTCCCTTCCTCTACTTGAACTTCCTCTATTGAAGTTTTCTTCATTCTTTTTAGTGATTTTAGCCTCTTCTTGACCTTTAGATTCATAGTTTCTTCCACCATAACCACATCATTTTCCTCTAGTGTCTCTTCCTCTACACCTTCCTCTTGAGGTGTTGAAATCTTGTTTCTTCTTCAACTTATCTTCCACCTTGATAGAAATTTGTTGGCATTTCTTAACTGTTTCTAGAGTCAAAAGACTCATCTCATCTTGAATGGTCCATTTAAGTCCATTAAGGTACGTTGCTAAATTCACCTTCTCATCGTTTGCTACTCTTGACCTCAAACAAAGTCTAAAATTCTTCAATGTATGAATTGAAATCTAGGTCCTTCTTCCTTAGACCTTGTCTTATTTTGTGCAACTAGATTTTGTAATCATTGAGGATATAAGCATCTCTGACTTTAGCAGCCATAGCCTTTGATCAAGTAATGGTCATTTCCCTTCTTTCTCTCTCTCATCTTGGATGAATTTCCATCAAGTGAGTGCAGACCCTCTTAGTTTAGCATTTCCACCCTTCACCTTTTGAGCCTCTCTGATTGAATCACACTCAAAATGGTTTTCTAGTCCCTCTATCCAATCAAGGACTACCTCTGGTTCCATTTTTCCACTAAAAATGGGAACTCCTTCCAATGCTTTGCCACTCACAGCATTTAGGGATTTCAAGAATGGTTCTTCATTTAGGACAGGGTAATCTTTAGGTACTTCATCTTCAATGGAAATCTCCTTGCCTTTCCCTTCAATTTTGTCCTTCACTTCATCTTCTTTCACATCAAATTCATTGAATTTTTCATCCAATTGAGCCAACCGATCTCAGAGTAGTCTATTCTCCTCATCTTGTTCATCTAACTTCTTTGATAATTCAGTATTAATAACAATTGTTGACTCTCCAATGGATTCTTCTATCTGTAACATTAACCACCAGCCTGATCAAAAGAGGCTCTAATACCAATCTGATAGAAGTAACCCCAAGGTGTGCTTACACAATACACTAGACATGACCATACTTGTCCTAGTCCACCTTAGGATCCTAATACCACTCTAAGACATCACAAGTCTATAGAAACTGAGCCTATCACTACTCCTAACTCTTCCCCAAGAGTTACAACAATTGTGTTTCATCTTGAAGGACATTCATCACTAGTTTTGTCTCAATGCTTCTCCTTGGATTTGAAGAATTTCAATGCTAAACTCTTCATGCCAACTCCACACATGCTACAAGGGCATGGTAAACTATTTGTATGTTCATTCTTCATCCATACAATTCAAATCCCATAGGTCTTCACTCCCTATTTAATCGAGTTCCAAAATTGCGCCCAAATTACCCTAATAGGCCTAAAACACCAAGTAGCCCTATCAAGAGGGTTTTTCAAGATTTACTCTAAAAATTTCCACATAAACCCCAAAACCAATGAAGGTTCAAGATACCCTTTTGGAAAACCTAAAATATTTATAAGGTCTAGTGTCCCCAAATTGTCCGTACACCTCTTCCCTAAAAGGTAGGGCTATTAGGCCTATTTTGGCTCCTCACAAGCACTTCTCTGATTTCTATGGAAAAATCAATCCAAATGGATTGGTCAGGTTTTGAACTCGATACTAGGGATTAATGAGATTATAAGGATGCTGAGACCACTCTTGGTTAAGGATTCCCATTCACACCTTTGTCTCTACATTATTCTTTTCACCTGTCATACCACTAATCAGACTGTCCTAACTCACCTAGGGCATGGCCTTAAAATTAGAAAATCAACTTCTCTAACCTCCTCCCTTCATATTTACACTATACATAGGCTCCCCTAATACATTAATTCAACATTTCATGTTTTCCATGGTTTAATTTCATGGGGGAGCCATAAAACAAAAACTATCCTAAATTACACCAGCAAACTACCTAGTTTGTAAACAATTTCCTATAGCTAAAAAATCAACTCTAATATGTATGTACCACATGAATCCACACTTATATCATATTTTTCAATCAGTTAAAACACAGAGAACTTGCAAATACATTGACTATACTCTGTTTCAAAAAAAAACTTGCTCTATTGCTTCACAAAAAATTGCATACATTCACTCTACCTTGGGAAATGAGCCATACAATGTCTAAAGATGCTTCCTCCACCATTTTAGGCCAATAAAATTCATTTCCTACTCCTAGAATGGTGGGAATCCAATGCTGTCAAGTTGCATGCAACATTTACAAAAAGTTGCAAATGTTGTCATGAAAACTTTTGGCATCTTTTGCATTTATGTTGCAAACTATATTTTAGGGCCTCTAACCCATATGGATCGATGAACCAAAATCATGAAAGCCTATAAAAAAATCTTTCTTTCTATGCTAGGGTCTAGGACACATTTAGATCATAACTATGCATTAAGGTAACCTAATTAGACTAGGTTAGATTAGACACTAACTATCCATCCACCTAGTAACACACCTTACAAGACCTACTAAGGTCCAGATTAAATACACACACTAATATGGCTAAGGTCAGTTACAAGAGAAAACATCTAGGGCTTAGAGATATCTTAGGTGATCTTGCACCAAAGGCTAAGGAAGACAAGAAAAAGAGGCATAAGCAATTATAGGTGGGAGATGAACTCATTGTTCATTTGAGAAAGGAGAAATTTTTAATAGAAACCTATAATAAGTTGAAGATGAAGAATTTTGGACCATGCAAAATAGTGAAGAAGCATGATTCAAGAAATTCTTATGAAGTAGAGTTGCCCAGTGAAGTTAATATTTCACCAGTATTTAACATTTTAGATTTCACAGAATACCATGAGGGAGGTATTGAGGTTTAGGTCAAGGAAGCAAAATAGAATATTCCAGCAACTACTTCAGCTACAAAGGATATTTGAAGAGATTTTGGACAACCATGTTGGCAGAAGCACAAGAAATAGGACATATGAAGAATATTTAGTAAAATGGAAAAGATGACCTATAGAAGATTCATCATGGATATCAAGGGAGGAGGTTAACCATCTTGGTTTTCCTTTGACAACCTAAGACATGATAGGTTCACTTCTCAAATTACCCTAGGTGTTTGATGTAGTAGAATCCTAGGTGTAAGAGAAAAGTTACATCACCCAAAAATATTTTTTGGTTTCTTTTCAAAAAGGGCTATTTTGTGTAGAGCAATTTTTTCTGGAAACTTACTATTTTTAGTAGGTTTTTCATTTGAGATCAGAATGTTATATTTTTATCCTTTGAGGTTCAATTTGACTGTATCATCCTTCTAGCAGATTTTTATTTTTGGATCAAGTCTAGTTGTGTAGATGTTGAATATTTCAGTAGCAGTAGGGTAGAAAAGCTTTGAACTCAATTTTGAAGGCTTTAGAGGACCTAAATGGGGTCAAAACCTTGGTTGAATGAAGCTTGCAATATTCAAGCATTATAGAGAACTTCTTGGAATTTATGAAATGGGCTCACTAATGCATTTGGTACAAAATTGCAACGGCAGTGCCGTTGCATTTTTTCTGTCACAACCTTGTCATCGTCGCAATTGAGACGACCTGTCGTCACAATTGCGACAACGACAAGGTTGTGACAGAAAAACTGCAATGGCACTATCGTTGCAATTTGGTACCAAATGTATTAGTGGCTTATGGTGTCCCATCAGGTCAAAAGGTGATGAGTTATGGTCTATGGAAGTTGCGCTAGACCTTAACTTGAAAAAGTTAAAGTTCCTTCAAAATTTCTTTTGAGTTCTAAAATTTTTTAGGCCTATTCTAATATAATAAAATGAATAAAAATATCTTAGGAATGGTCAACCTCAAACTTTAGGGTTTGATTTCTAGAATCTTCTTGAGTGGTTACAGTTGCCTATATATTGAAGGCCCATAGGGTTGTTTAGGGCAGTTCTGGGTTATGCATCTAGTGGCTCTAGCTTGTAGAATATTGTAATAAAATGCCCATGTGGATATACATGTTATATTTTTGAATGTGCATGTTATATTTCAGAATATTGTAATCTCATTTCATTATGGATAATAGAAATCCTATTTCCTATATTTACAAATCGTTGTTATTCTCAATTGTGTTGTGTGTTTTGTGAATAAGGGGAGCACCCTTCATCAGGATATTACTAGGTAAGTAGTATAAAATTTTAAATATGTTCTGAGAAAAAATTGGTTAGGTCATGACTTATCAAAATTTTAATCATCATCAAGAACTAATTATAGATTTACATTGCTCCTAAAATTGTTAGAACCATCGATAGCTTTGGTTCCCACTATAATTAATGACATATAATCATCTTGCTTTTTATAACTTTAATATTTTCCCTTGAATTAAAGCTAAAATACAATCTCTTTTTAAATTTTAGTTTCCAGTTTCTTAAAATAGAAATTTCAAGTCCTAAAAATAAAGCCTCATACTCTGCAGTATTGTTTGTACATGGAAAGTCTAACAGAAATGAGTATTTAAAAGTTGTACCTGATGGGGATATCAAGAATACTTCTGCCCCTGATCCTTCTTTAGAGAAAGCACCGTCAAAGTACATTTTCCATATCCCATATTCTTGCAAGATTGGTTCTCTATTCAAAAGATCATCTTCTTGATTTTCATGCTCATCTCTTTGCATTCTGAAATTTTCCATGTCTATGTCAATGCAACAGTTCACATGAGTATCCTCATATTTTTCTATTATGTGGGGAGTCTGGCTCTCTCTCAAAACATTGACATCCTATCCAGAAATGTTGAAAGTAGCAAATGATAGATCATTTTGTATACTACCACCAATTGAAGCACTCCATTTTCTTGATAAAAACATGCCATAGTGAGGTGGTATGTCAACCACAAGAACATTCATTGTCATCACTACATCAGGGAAAACTGCCAATCTATAAGGCGTGGCCTCAATGGTACCAATTACAGGGACTTCTCTGGAATCCATAGCTCTACATCTTCCATGAGGTGTATCAGCTTGTAGCCCCATTGCCTTCACGATTTCAACTGGCATAACTGTATTAGAAGCTCCTGAATCAATCGTGCAATTCTTAAGAATTTTATCATTAATTACCAATGAGAGAAAAATGGGTCAACAACTTTTGGAGAGGAGGTTGCATTTACAAATATATGAGGAATTTCGGATATTAACACCTCCAATTCATTTCCCTTGGTAATTGGCTTTTCAGAAACTACCACTGGATTGTGAGCCTTTATTGTGGGTACACTATTTAATAATGACATGACTTTTTCTTTATGTTCTTTGATCCTCATCATTTCTAGAAATGGGACCTTAACTGTCATCTGGGACAAGCACTGACCCATGTCTACTGGAGTATATCTCACATCTGAATGTTTTGACTTATCAATGATAACTTCATTATCTTCATTGTGTTTCTTTTGAAATGACTCTTTCAACCTTTTATTTTCTATCTTTTGAACAGGAACATTTTTTTCTTGACCCTTTTCATTTTCATCTTGTATAACATTTGGCTCTACAACTTTCATGATGATCTTGATCTTGTGTTTATTTACATTTTCATTAGGTCCTTCCTTTTTCTGAACATACTTGGTGTCTTCCTTGTTTTCATTTATAAAGACGCCTGAAGGTTGGCTACCAGTTCCACCCACCACCCTGTTCCTTAAGTGGTAATTACTTCTAGCTTTATTCAGTAACTAAGTAGTAATTCTAGCCTTCTCTTCATTTGAAGCTTTCCTTATGAGTGGAACATCCTGACCATCCTGAGCATAACATCTTACAATGTCATCAAATTCATCAATCTCACTATCAAATAAGATCTGTTGGTGATGATTCTCAACGCTCCTTTGTGAAACATAGGAATCATGATTTTCCTCTTCACTGTTTGAATCAATATAATGGAATGAATAAGTGTTAGTCATACTATGATCACACTATTCCCCCTCATTATTTTCTTGTTCCTCATTCGCTTTTAGATCCAAAGAGACAACACAAAAATAAGGATTATGAGGAGTGTCACAAGCTTCACACCAAGTATTATCATTGCAGAAATGGATAAAATTTCTATGAAGGGGGTCTGGAGTTATATTGTCTATTCTTTCCCTTTTAGGTGCAATAATAGGCTTTCCATCTTTGAACTGAGTTCTATATGGGTGATTTTGCATTTTATTCTGAGGATTATAAGTAGTATTGTAAGAAGGTCTATTATTCTAAGGAGCCTTATATTCTTTGTATTCCGGCTCTTTCAGATTACTCTTGCTAAACCTTACATCATCTCTCCTATTTAATTTACTAGATACTCTTCTGTTCATTTCAATATTGACTGCTATTTTATAAGCATCAGTAAGAGTCCTTGGGTTCTTATCTCTCAAAGCATATCCCATCTTGGAATCAAAGGCATTTAAATAGGTTGCTAGACAAACTTCTTCATCTAGCTTTATCTTTTAGAATAGTTTATGCATAGCTCTTTGAAATCTTGTGTTAAACTCTGTAACTTCTTCATTGTAATTTTTCTTAATATTATTGAACTCATTCAATAAAAAGCCTTTATTTGTTTTGTCTCCATACTGATCTTTAAATAATTCAATCAATTCATCCATGGAAACAATAGAGCCATTAGTAAGGCTTCTAAACCATTCTCTTGCATCATCAACAAGGGACTGAACAAATAGCTTCATTAGTACATCTTCATGGGTGATATTCAATTCATCAGCAAAGTCAATGAATTTCCTTAAATGTGTTTCACAAGAAACCACATTATTACCAGCAAATTTTGGGAGCTTTTCTGCTATATCACCCACATCCTTACGAAAAGCATTAGGGTATCTAGGGATACCAACAAAATCAAATTTCTTGTACCTCTCATTATGTAGTGGTTTCATTTGAAAACTATCATCTTCTTTAGTCATAGTAGCTTTTCCTCTAGAAGCTGTTTTATTCTCTGGTCCAGAATAAACATACTTTGAAGATTGTAAAAAATCTATCTTTTTCTTCATTTCAATTGTAGCAGCTTCCATTTGAGCTTTTTCTAACATTTTTTCCATGGTTTCCTTTTCAATTCTCAATTTTTCTAAATCAATTTCTAAATTGGACATTTGTTCAACCATAGGCTTTTGAAATTTAGGTTCTTGATCTCTATGTTCACCCATCTTTTGTTTACCCTTATTTATTTGCAAAATAGAAGCTTTATGCGTGAATAGTATTTCTTTGTTCTTCTGAGGCTTCTCTGTTTCTTTCATAGTTTGGTGTTTTGGAAGTCTTTTTTTATTGTTATCAAGAGCCTTATGATCATTCCTTTTCTTTCTTATTTCTCTTTCCTTTTTCATTTGTTGAACCAGGGCAAGCTGCTTCAAAATAAACTTCTCTTCATTGGCCAGCATATCAGAAGGAGCATCTTCTGAATCTGAACTGGGCATAGTAATCTCTTCTCTCTCATTTGAAGTAGAAGTGAGTGTAGGTGTGTCTAATACTCTTTCAACAACCTCCTCATAGTCTAAAGTATTTCCATCATGATAGTGCTGAATAGTATTCCTATCATTTCTAATATTTGCCTCTTAACCTTTTAGAGGAGTTTCATCCATATCAACTTGATTTTTATTTTTCCTCCAAGAGGCCCCAACCCTTGAGGATGATGGGATTCCTTCATGTAATAACCTTTCTAGGTCAGGTCTTACTCTTGACCTAGTATTCATTCTGTAAGACATTTATTTCCTTTGCACTGATCTCAGAGATTTTCTTTTAGAGTCGCCACCCAATAAATTGGGATGAATACTTATCAAGAGGGTACCCTATTAGTAACCTTAAATATGGCTTGAAAGAAAGTTTAAACTTCTAAGTTCCAGATATGTAGATTACCTAGATGGGCCAACTCAACTGCAATAAAACTTTAAAACTACAAGACATCAGAGATTTCTGAATATTTCAACAAGACTTTACAATCTCTTTTCCCCAGCTAAGTCGCCAATTTGTTAGGGATTTTTCTTCTATGAATCACAGTGCTTGAAATGACTACTTGAACACCATGCCTTCTAATATTGATTCAGAGACAAGAAAAGCCTAATTGCTAAGGACTAGATAAGGTCCTTCTTCATTTTTGAGCTCCACATATACTTAGGCAGGTTTTACCTTTTATGATTGTTGTTTACATAGTATGTTATAGCGTGGACACTAATTTTCTATGTACCTTTGTTAAACCAACTTATAAATCACCTTGCAAATGACCAAGCATAACTAGATGCAAGATTTAACCATACAAACTATGGTCTTAACTATAGAAAAAACCAGTGATACAAGGATTTTCATCCTTCTTCCTTTTATTGTAGGAGGGATAACCTAATGATTCACTCTCCAAGGAATCACTAAAATGGACACTGCCTTGCTGACATGAGTCCTTACTGAGTTTAGTTTGTTTTTTCTTAGTAGCAAGAGTATTTTGATTAAATTGGTTTTGATTCCTTGAAATGACTTGGACATTAATGGGTTATCAGACCAGTTTCTAGACCAGTGCCTATCCTTTGGGTTACAGAGTCAATAAACTAAGATCTCATAGAAACAAAATACAATAAGCTGCCTTACAACCCACATGCAATTCAGATAATTTACCTTACAAATTACCTTATTACCTCTAAACCATTGTATCAAATCTTTAAAAAACCATTATGCTCCCTGAAACTACTCATAAAATTTAGTTCTTTCCTTAAAAGAAACTTTCAAGAAATTAGATAGTTACCTAATAACCAAAATGCTTCAGAATGCCTTGCAAACTTAAACATAAAAGAGCATACACAGAGAATAAAGAGACAACAATTGAAGAGAGTAAAATTGCACCGTATTTTATTTATATGATCCAGCGTCCATACATGAAAGATTTTGCAACTTCAAAAGATAGACAAAAGTTTAGAACATCTGACTTCTACAATATATTTTTTCTCTTTTCCAAGAAATTCCAACCTCAAAGACGCTTTACAATTTACAACTCTTTTTCTATAGATAGGTTTTTGACCATCTTGGAATCCTTTAATGATGCAAAAATCTTAGGATGGTCATAGGAAACCTAACCCTAAAACATTAAAAGAAACAAAAGAAAGAAGAAGCGATGGAGCAACCGAGTCAAAAGATGGAAACAAATATTCTTTATTCTTCTCCTAATCTGGCAACTGCAATCAGATTTGTATAGATGGTAGCTAGTAGTATTTATGCTGAGTCCAGATAGCCATGCTTACATACTCATCTACATTCTCCTTTTGCAATAACTGTTCCTCTTATCTCAAACAGTGCAGTGCCAAGTGTTCACCTTTACTCCTCGTCCAAGATTTCTTCTTCTACTGCTGGCTTCTTTCTCCTGGGTGTAGTCATCACTTACCATGCTTTCACTTCATCATCTGATCACCACTTAAAGTATTGAGTTCTCTCTACTTGCACCTTTTGTCTATCCCATCTAGCACCAGTGATATTCTTGACATCTAGTAGGAATTTGTTGATGTCAGTCTCTGCTTTGAAAGCTTCATCCAATATTTTATTGAATCCTTCAATATCAACATCTTCTCCCAAGAGAAATTCCTCATCACTAGGCACCTTGGTATCAAATTCACTCTTCCAGGCATCTACAGCCTTTACTTGATCATCATCTCCCCTTAAGGAAGGAATAAACTTATTAAAATCATTTGAAAAGAGGCTTAGGTTAACCTCTATTTGGTTTAATTTGCCTTTAAAGAATGAGAGAGAAATATTGACTCTTTTGATCTCATCTTCAACTTTAGTTACTATTTCAGGAAAATATGGTCTTAGGGCTTGTAAAGATGCTAACTTTTGAAATAACTTTGCCCTAGCAGACCATTTAGTAAAGTAAGGGTTCAAAATAGCAAGGTACCCCATTACCTCCGTATGAAAAGCTGGCAATTTATTATATGCATTGAGTACAACATCATTTTTATCATTTAGAATCTCAATTCTATGTTGTAGTATACCCTTCAATGCCCTTAGAGCAATTGCATTTCCCTTTTCTTCATTAGTTTCTTGTTCAACAGCCTCCTCTGATTTAGGCTTATCTTCAATTTGCAATGGTGGTGGTTGTGCAGGTACATATACCACCTCAAGTTTTGTTTCCAATTCTTCCATCAATTTCTTTATCATTTGATCCCATTGATAAAGTTGCACTCAACACATTTCTCTATCCTTTGACAAGGCACTAGTTTCTTCCAACAATGTGCTGCACCTTTCAGATAATTGCTTAGTTTTGTCTTCATTCAAGTGAGCCCAATGTGTCATGATTTGGGATATCTCTAAATCCTCTATATTTTGCATTGTCTAGACCATTTGATTTCCCACCATATTCTCCTGAATGTTCACTACCTGGGGCTTTTGATCTTTTGGACACAAGTTCCACATTGCAAAGGCTTGAGACTTAGGGCTATAACAAAATCCTTTTATTACATTGCCTATTTGCACTTCACTAGCCATCTTGAGATCTGGTTTTTTCCTTATTTGATCAATAATGAAGGCGGATGCTAAATCCCAACCCTCAGCCAATAGTATTCCACTTCCTGATACAAATTTCCTGGCATCCTCTAGTGAAATATCCTCATTTTTAGGATCATAATTCTGCAAAGCCACAAATGCCTCATTTGTTATGGTCTCTTGATCATCACTTGTTAGCTCTGCTCTAATTTTTTCTTTCTTGTACCATGTGAGGAAGTCCTTAAACTCCTCAATTTTTACAAAATTATCGTCATTTAAAAACTCCTGCTCATGAATCAGTCTCTCATCAATACATGCCTTAAGGGGTGTTTCAACCTCATCATCCAAGTCAGGCTGTTGTTTCTTACCTTCCCTTATTTCCTTTCTTAGGTTATGATCATATAACCTATTGCCAGGTACTAAGGCCTTAGCCTTATCTTTCTTCTTATTCTACCCTTCAGTTGAGGGTTGACCTATTTCCAGTTTCTACCTCTTTGTAGCAGGTTCTTCTAAATCATCTGGTTAGGTAGCAACTGTCAAATCTATAATGTGACCCTCTGCTCTCTGCAACTGTGGTATTTCAACAATATCTTGTTGTGATGCTTGCTATGGTGGAGGATACGTAGTAGGATGTGCATAATCACTGTCACTACTACTATTGTACTGAGATTCTGAATAATTAGGTGTTTGAGCACCTTTCTTGTCAAGAATTGTATCCAATTGTTCTATAAGCATAGAATAGTTGTCTATCATGGCTTTGATTCTGTCAAAATATGAGAGATCAGGGTAAAATCCCCCAAAATCCAACCCATTTCTCTTTATTTGCTTCTCCATATTTAACAATTCTTGAATCCTCAATGTTCTTGTATGAATATCATCTTCATCCAAGAGATTCCTTGTTGCATCTTCTTCAATGCATTCACAGTGGACATTTGTATTAGGGATTGTAGGAGTATACAATCTCCTTACCCCTACCATAAAACTCTCCAGGTCAATGTATCTATAAGGGGCTTCCCCCATCCTATATTTTTCCAACCATTTACCTACTGCATCAATGGCACCCTTTCCAATTGTGAAGTTAGAAATCTTAAACTATCTAGGGGTCAAAGTCCCCTTCTTATGTGGCACAAAATGCTCATTTTCTGTCAACAACAACTGCCATATAAACTCCATTTCCGCAACTCTTGCTGGTACATAATATGGTAATAGATGAGGTGGGTGAATACACCCATATACCCTGATGACTGTGTAATTTTCTTCCATACAAAAGTCACCCCAATTATGCTTTCTAGGCTAGCTATCTGTATAATCATAGGGCCTAAGCAGGTGTATAACTTTCAATGGGATTCTTGTTCTGTTGGTTTCCAAACTTTACACTATTGGATACACAATCCAATTCTAAAAGGCATAGTAGTCACACTCCCTAGAAGTGTAATTCCAAACCCTCACCCAAAATTGGATAGGATTTGGTCCTAAATGATAGAACCTTTGAGGAGTTAAATTACTAACATCCATGATGACAAAATTGAAATGCAATAGGAGATGCATAAGAACTGAGTAATGTAAAAATTTAGGCTCCTTCTCCTTTGGGTTCTTCATTCTCTTCTGGATTGCAATGAAACCCTCATGCATTTCATCTATGATGTGTTGAATATAATCATAACTGGTGTTAGAGTGGACCTCTTGTAGGTCCAACTCCATCATTAGAATCCCTGCATCAATCTTCTTTGCATCACCATCTATTCCCAACACTCTACACATGGCATATGCAACATACTTAATATAAAAGTGTAGATCCTTGTAATAATACGGGCTTTCCCTGGACATAGGATCTAAATACTTTCTCACTTCTTTTAGAATATGTTTTAACAACTGGCTCCTAGCAATCCCAGTCTTCAAAGTATACCTTTTTTTTTGCTTTGTTATGTCAATTTTGGTAGACATGGTGCTGTATAAGCCGAACGCTTGCATGAATGAATTTCTATTCAAAATTAATAGGGCAGTGCCGTCATCCCTCCTGATGGTCTTAGAAAAAACATAATAGTGATTGGCTAGGTATAAGAACAAGTCTACATCCAAGAAGACATCAGGAATAAGTAACCTGGCTAAACCACAGGTCCAAGGGTTTGATACTGGCATGGGCTTATCAGAATTCTTATAAAAATAATTGAAGAGAGAAAAACCTGTTGTCCCTGGAGTCACAACATCTTGAATATCTTTATATTCATCTATGAGGACATTAGCATTAACCTTCTTGTTTTGTGTCGAACAAGGAAGGAAATGGAGGAATTCATCTGAATAGTTCACTTTTCCCTTTGCTTCGTCCTCCACCCTCTCACTTTCTCCGGTGGTCGAAGCTACACTCACTGCTCTACTCATGTTTTTCAGTGCTTGAATTCTTCTCTTTGTTACTAGTATTGAAACAAATCTATCACAGAGACTTCATAGACTATCTTGCACACAAATTTGGAAACAATGAACTCTTAGAATCACAGAAAACATTGTAAACCTTTGAAATTACTCTATTTTGGCGACTGAACTTCTTAAACTTAGAAACTCTGAAAGCAAGGTGAATGTAAACAAGCAAGCAATCATCTCATTATAGTAACCATTCAAAGTACATGGCCCCTGATTCTAAGAACCTCAATTCTGTCTTAAATTCCACATACTGTGAACATAATTGAAAACCTAGTCGTAGTTTCCTGAGTGTGACAGGAAAATCAAATTTGTAAAACTGAATCCTCAGCTAAACCTTATAAAATTTGAATGTGCTGACATGTCACCCTAGGATTGGCCCTCTATCATACATCTCAGCTACCCTTTTTCTGCACATTAATCAAATTCTGGAGATTTGATTGGCCACCAAATAATACATACTGACATATTTAAGACTGGCGCCTTTTCGCGAAAATCAGCATTAAGCAATAATGCAACTACATTCATTTTCTCTCTCACTGATCCCTATCCTTAACCCATGGTTTATCTGGAGACATAGCGACTGTGCTTCATTACAAACCTTTACTAACCACAGTCAATATTTGGTGATCATGCAACACAAAGAAAATCTAATTCGCAAGTGGTTATTACTAACCCACATTCTTTTCTCAGATTATGTGACTAACAGTTAGTGTTATCTCCGCAATTATTTCTTAGTCACCCAATGTTAACTTTCTCCTTCCAAACTGCGCGACAACTCTTAGTCACCTAATTTCCAAATGCAGATGCTGAATGCTAAAAGACTTTATCTCATGACTACCCAACATACCCTTAGCCACTGAGTCGCGAGGGCTTTTCTCTTTAGGGTATTTTATCTTGAGACTTGGCGAATACCGTAGGATCCTTTCATAACTTCATCTGACAGCCATCGCTTAATCGCCAAATGACTTACCATACCTTTAAACATTCTGAGACCCTGCGACTTGATAGTTACCCTTAAGTAGTCTCGTAGTCGCTAAACACACTTATATCTTTAAGCGATCATTATGGAATCCACTCACCTTCTGACAGATGTCTTCTTCTGATTTGAAACCTGGGTTATCTGGCAAAAACCTGACTGTGCTTTATCAAAACTGTAAAATGTTAGTCGCCAAGTCTCAATATTTTGAACTTAACCGGCCTCTTTTCTAGAGACTGCGTGACTAAAGGCTTTGCTTTGTACTTTTTATTATACTCATTCAGTGATTATGCGACTAAAGGTAATCACAGTGTTTCGTGATACTTCCTTAACTGTAGAAAACATCCTACGATCACCCGACAGACCTGTGGGTCCACTGACATATTACCACTCCATTCAAATGATTTAGCGATTATGCGACACAAAGTGAATCACAGAGTCTGGGAAAGAACAAGGAATATGTTGATTTAAGTTATGTGACTAAGCAATTGGAATAGAGCTCATGACCTAAGTGGAATAAAAGGTACCTGAGAAATATAAAATGAACAACTCCTTACGGTTTTCTTCAAATTTGAACGTTGAACCAGAGCTAGGGTTTAAGATTTTGAATATTTTCACCAGTTTTAGGCTGAAAGACATGAAAATTTGAAAACCTGGAGAGGAAAAACCACTGAAGTGAAGGAGAGAAGGCAAAACTAGGAATACAACCAACATTTGTCTTAGAGTTTTGATCAAGGATCAATTAAATAATGCTCTAATTGATGGATATATTCATCTCAGTATGCAATAGGATTTCATAAGTAGTATTGGTTTTGGATAATTATGTTCATGGCCTAGAATCTTTGATAATAATTAATTTTTTTATATTGTATTTGTTTTAAGAGTAGAGCCCAATAGATAAGGCACTGATCAGAGACTAATAGTTCTTATCTTGTGACATTTCTAATTATTTGTGGCTATGTTTCGACAAATATAGACATAAAATCCAATACATCTTATATCTTCATAGGTTTTTTATGTTCTATTTTTCTCATGTTCCATTTCATGGTCGATGTTTGATGGATAATTAGCTATTTATCTAGTATCTCAAGGTTTTGTTGAGTATTTATGAGATTCCTACATGATTGACATGATAAGGGATATTTGAAGGTGTTAAAAGGTGTCCCCACTTAGTTTAGAAGAACCTAAAGTGTAGAAGTATGGTTTTCATGCTTGTTAGTTGGTCCTTTCCACTACATTGAATAATAGTTGGAGTTGGTTTCTCTTTAAGATCCTGTCAAAAAGTGAAAAGGTTGTTGTCCAGTCATCACAACATAAAAAACAACCAACAACCCCTAGGGATAAAAATGTCTTTCTCCCTTCTCTGGTAGGCTCTCCTAGATCTACCTCCTCAACTATATAATCTTTAGGGGTTATCTGTACTTGAGGGGTGCTAGTACAGGGAACTCCCACTTGTACTTTCTAGTGACTTCTAGTCTCTTAGGTGATGTAAGATATGGTCCTTGCTGATATGTTGGACTCTATAATATGGAAGGATCTCCCCAAGGATGCCAAAATTTTCTATTCTCTTTGGTATTCATTAGTCTAGGTCCTTTTCCAAGGATTAATCTCTTTAGTAAAACAAGTAGGTTTACTAAAGGTGGTGACTAGCTCATATGGAGAAATGTGGAGGTTTGAAGCAAAGTTTTGTGACCTAGGTATCACTTCCTCTTCTGAATCTTTCACCTGTTCACCTTCTTTCCCACCTTCTCCTTCAATAATTTCATCTTCTTGGCCACATCCTTCTTCCTTATCTTCTTCTCCCTTCTCTTTTTCTACTTCCATATCTTGTCCATCCTTATCTTGATCATCATCCCTCAAGGAAATGATCAACACTTCTAAATTAAGGAAAGTCACGGTCGCTAGTGTGGTTTTGAAGGGTTACACAACTTTTATGCTTACTAACCCTTGGGGAGTCTGCATGAAGCAAGGAAAAGGGACTAATGGTGGTGGATTAGGAGTATGAAGAGTTGGAATGGGAGGTGGGAGAGTAGAAGTTGAAGAGGCAGAGTTGGCATTAGAGTTGGGAGAGAAGGTGGTGGAGTAGGAATTGGAAGTAGGAGAGGTTGGTTGAATAGGAATATGAGGTGGTGGAGTAGAAGAGGAACTCTCTCCTATAGTTATATCTCCTATTATGTTCTGAGATGCTATTGCATCTTGAGTTTCAGGTGCTTGGCTAGTGTTATATCTTGTCCCTACAATTGATACGCTTGGTGTGGGATTGGTGAACTAGGCTAGAGCTTTAGTGAGGATTACTTGGGGTTGGATGATTATTGCCATTCTCATGTTAAATCTAATTGATGAATCAGGTGTATCCTTTCTCTGGTCTGCAAAGCCTTCTAGGCCTTCAATATGGGATATTTAGAACTTATTTGAACCTAAGGCATCAAGAGGCTTGTCCTCTTCTTCTCGATTATCTGTGTGTTATCTTGTAGTCTCTTTTTATTTCCTCTTCTGGCTACCTGGGACATTTTCCTTTTAAATAAAGGTGTGTCTTCCTCTTCTTCTAACTCCTCTTGTAAGGTTTCTAGTAGTGGAGATGCAGAAGCTAAGACCTCCTTTTCTAAATTTTCTTTCCTTCTACCATGGTAGGGGAGATTGACAAAAAGTGACAGGGACTTCATCTTGTGTGGCTTGTGATGATCCAATTGGTGGATCTATCTATCCTATCATCCTATTATTGGGAGATTTTGGCTAGGATTTGAACCATATTCTACTACATGCTCATGGCCATATACTATCCCTAGATTATGTGGTGGGGCCTTATTATACTGTGGTATAGCAGATTTCTCTCCCTATTTCTTATCTTCCTTCTTGGGTAGATCCATCAATGTCTTTACATGAATAGGATCCATTTGATAAGGCCTTTTAATCCATTCATTTGTTGTCTTGACCACATGGTGAGCTCAAAATTCAATATCATTATTTTTGTCTTTATCAATTTTTGTGTTCATCATGGGCCTATTGTATATTTTATCCACAGTATAAATTGATTCCATCACATCATCCAAATCTTTCTCCCGAAGCTTCGGGGGAATTGGGGCCTTCAAGGTCTCTTATGCATGTCTAAGGGACATTCTGTAATAGTCCTTTATTCTAACCTCGTGATCATCCACAAATTTTATCAAGTTATCTTCAAGGTGTGGGTCATGGAAATAGAATTTTCCAATGATGTGATTGTATGTACCGATTGGATCAAACCAGGGTCTAAATATTTTGTATAGTTGAAGAAGGAACTCATCCCACTCAAAGTCCAAGGACTTACAAAATTTCATGTCTTGGAGAGTGTACGGGCCTATGAGGATAGGTAAATCCCAACAATGCTTCTTTTTATTCTTTATGTGCTCATAAGCATCTGTGAGCTGCCTAGCCATTTCTATAATAATTACCAAGTTGGATGGGTACATGGGCAACTTCTTTGGTTTCAAAGTAGATCCTACCACCTGAATGTATGTAAATTTCTTGAATTGTATGTAATAGGCCCCAATGGCCCTTATTTTGGTAACTGCTTCTTCTGACTTTCTCTTTGTGAAATCAACTTTAATTGATCAGCTGATTGTGAAGATGAAAGAATCATTTACTATCTTATAGTCTAAGCTATCATCTATCATATTTTCCCTTTTCACTAGTTGAGGATATACAATATGGGGCCATTCATTTTAATAATTGATGTTCCCCTTTTATTGAGCCTCAGATAGTCTGCCCGTGGCATTAACAAGTACACTATGTATGTAGCAATGTAGAATTTTTTATTATTTTTCACCGAAGTTAGTTGCTTGCGCAATGTGTCACTCATAATGGTGGCCCAATCGAACCTAGCCTTACAGTTACTAATCTTTTCTTTTAATAGGAGCATCTAGTCCTCAATTTGGATGGATAGAGGTAGTCCATACACTCGGCTTAAAAGTGTTACTATTGCATGGATGTTATCTCTTTGATATCCTCTTCTAAGGTCTATCTTGTCCCTTTAGTCTTTAAGAGAGGCTTCTTGACGTACTTCCTATTTGCAATCTCATACATCTCTTCACCTTTGTTCCTGAACCACCAGAGGCCCTTTTCTATGAAGAAGTCATAGAATTTATTTACACCCTTATGGAGGTGGAAGACCTCTTCTTTATTTTCTGGTCTTACGTCTAGAATCACCTGTCCTTATGTGTTTTTCACTACCCTTTCATATTGGTTTTCTAAGGTAATTATTATCTCTGAAGATGTGACAGCCACTCGATGGGCTGCTGCATTGACTAGGCATGAATAGACCGTGGAGGTATAGTCTTTGGACATTCCCACGAGTTGGGAAAACCTCACTAGGAACTCATCCCAGTCTACATTCCTGATATCACCATCAGTGATATTTGCATATTTTTCCCAATCTTTAAAGGGGGTGATTCCCCTTGTAAAGTTACTTCATCGGGGATGTTGTTCATTTCTGAAGAATTCATATGAGTAAGATGCAAATATAAGTATCTTTATTTGAAAGAAAACTAAAAAGAAAAAAGAAGAATAGACTAACTAAGAAAAAACTAAAACATAGGCTCTTAAGTAGCCAAAAATGTAGTTTTTCCTCTTTTGGCCTTTTTAGGATTTTAGAATTTTGATGATAGCAGATTTGGATACTATTCCTGCTATAGATATTCATGTTTTGTCAGTGATCTCAACATCTAATTCTATGAAGAAGACTGGCTGGTTACTTGATTTGAATAAGTGTTTGAACACTGTATGGATGTTTCATAATGAACAAAGTTGGTTTTATGAGGAAGGATGTGTTTTGACCTTATTCCTAAGGTCACTTGTTTTTATGTTACATATTGAGGATGTTACAATTGATTTAGTAAAGACTATTTTATAGACTATAACTATGATGTTTGATAGAGTAGGGCTCTATATTTTAGGTATATCTTACTACCAAAGATATTTCATATAAAGAGAGCTTACTAGAGGACATAAGAAATAATTTTTAATATTGGGCTGTGTTGATTCATGTGAGAATTCTAGTGACATGAACTGTGGTATGTATACTGGAGGAGACCTATTTGGCGGCCGACATCAGACATGTAGCATGTAATATGAATTCTAAGCATGGATTACGGATCTGGGAGTACAACTGATGGATTGTGTTTGATTTTTACTTGTTATAGGTACCATGTGTATCTTAGCAAGGGGTTAAACAATAATTTGTATATTGGCAAAGCCTAATTGGCTGATTAAATTAATTATTTGTGTATAAGGAAAGCTTAACTAGCTGACCTAATGAATTATTTTAACAGGGTATATATGAGTGATATTTTATTTTGGGAAGGTGAGGTAGTGAAAGAGATTCAAAAGAAATAGAAGTGAAAGTTGCAAGGCTTCTTTGGCTGCTGGATGTAGAGCAGAGTTTGTGACAAGAATGCTTCATTAGAAATTACCAAGAAAAGATAGTTTCTATCAGACAGTTCACTGAATTCTATATTCCTATATACACTTGTTCGGATTATGAATCCTTGAGGGTGAATTTAACCTTCTTTGGGAAATGTTCCTAGGTAGTGATCCTACTAGTTTTCTTGACTCCTAACAGGGTCTATCTCCTAACATAAATTGTTTACTATAATGTTGTAATAAACTCCTAACCAAGATAAATGTTTTAAGATGGATAATATACTCTAAGTACATTATTTGTGGGTACTAATTCCCACTAGGGCTTTACCTATAATAGGGATTCCTCAACAACAAGTATTGTTTTATTCTGTGGTCATTTCATCATTTCCATTGCAATTTTGGTTTATAAATTTTAAACTTTAATAATATATATCACAACTTATTCACCCCCTACCCCTCTAATTTGTATTGTGGACTATTGTGCCTAACAATTGGTATCAAATCAATTGTTCCTTATAGAGAAATATTAATAGCTTGAGGTGATCCTGAAGATGTCTTACTACATGAAGGATAGTTCAAAATTTTATCCTAAAAACTTTGAGAGTTGGGAGAAGAAGATGAGATCATATTTTCTATGATTGGGAATTGACTACTGGATGATCACAAAGAAGAATGAAAATATAGTTAGTGAGGATGAATTGGAGAAGGCTACTGAAGATCAAAAGAAGATATTTTCATGTAATATGCTTGCAAGGGAGTCATTGATTAGTGTAATTTTTGAAGGTGAATTTACAAAAGTAAAAGACTTGGATTCTGCACATAATATTTGGACAAGATTAGATGCAGTCTAGGAAGGAGATAAATTTTCAAAATAGGAAAAGATACAAAACTAGAATTCAAAGATGGAATCACTGAAGATGAGAGAAGATGAAAACATTAGTGCATATGGACAGATAATTACTAAAGTGGTTAGTCACATTAGAAACTCCCAAGGTACTTAGAGGGAGGAAGAAGTAAATGCAAAGATAATAAGATCTTTGACACCTTCTTATAGAACCAAATTACAAGCTATAGAGGATATTATACCTTTGACACTAAACTTCACTAGAGAGATGTTGATTGGAAAAGTAACTACTTTTGAGGCTGGATAATTAGGAGATACTTTACCTAGATTTGAGTCAGCATTCAAGGCAACCATGGATAAGAACAAAAAGACCTTATCAAGAATAGAGAGAACCGTATATGGTGACCTAAGAGAAGAGATTGGAGACTATGCTAAGGAATGTGAATGGATAAAGGAGGAAGAAAGAACACTACATGAAGTGGTAGCATTACTCAATAGAAGAGAGAAGAGAGAAGAGAAGTAAGGATAAATTTGAAGGAAAATTACCTTTGAAATGTTTTTCATGTAACAAGATTGGTCATTTTGCATCTAGATGTCCTACAAGGGTTCCTAAGCATGAACCTAATTTTTACAAATCAAATTATCCTAGAGACAAGGATTTTTATTATGCTAGTGAGGGTTTTTCTGATGATGATGGTGACTATGATGAAATTTTATTTATTGCTAAAATAGATAATGAACCTATATAGGAATAAAAATCCTTAGTATCTCATGTTGAAAATAAATCTAAATGGGTTATAGATGGTGATTTTCACATCATATGACTGGAGATAAAAATAAATTTGTCAAATTGAAAAGATAAGATGGTGGTGTTGTTAGATTTGGTGACAATACTCCTAAAATTATCATTGGAGTTGGATCTATTTCTCTAGATGGAAAGAATAATTATGATAATGTATTACTTGTTGATTGAATTAAGCATAATCTATTGAATGGTGGATAGTTAGTGGACAATGGTTATCAATTAAAATTTATTGATGCAAAATTATCTATCAGAAGTAAATCAAGAGATTTTATTGCATCTCCTACTAAGTCTAGAGGTAATGTATTTGAATTGAATACATATGAAGCTTCTTGTTTTATTGCGAGGGTTGTTGACAGTCTGCTGTGGCATAGAATATTTTTTCATGTTAACTTTGATAACATTGTGAAGGGAAATATGACTAATAATATAAGAGATGTACCTAAGATTGTGCATCCATATAAAACTATGTGTAAAGAGTGTGTTATGAGGAAGTAGACCAGAAGCAGCTTTAAAAGAAAATCTTATTCAGCAAAAGGGAAGTTGGATCTGGTGCATACAGATCTGTGTGGTCCTACAAGAACAAGATTAGATTATGGTGAAAGGTAATTTATACTTTTGTTGATGACTTTTATAGTATGATGTGGGTTACATATCTGAGAGAGAAATCTGAAGAATTTGAGAAATTCAAGTTATTTAAAGAAAAATTTGACAATGAATCTATTTTGAAGATAAAATGTTTGAGATCAGACAAAGGTGGAGAGTTTACATTAGACTTATTTAATACCTATTGTGAATAACATGGAATATAAAGACAAACATCAGCTCCTAGAATTTCACAATAGAATGCAATATATCATAAATATATTATATGCTGCAACTATGTTGCTAGAAGGAAATGTGTTACATCTTAATTGGAGAGAAGCAGTTGGCACTAATGTGTACACCTTGAATACAATTTAGATATGAGAAGGTAAAAGTAAGACTCCTTATGAATTATGGTTTTATCATACACCTACTATAAAATATTTTGGAATATTTGGAAGTAAATGTTAGATGAAAAGAGATGATGAGATAGGGAAGCTTGATGCTAGAAGTGATGAAGGAATTTTTCTGGGTTATTCTACTAAGAGTAAAGAATATAAATTTTTCAATCTAAGATTGAGGAATTTGATTCAAAGAGCCAATTTGAGGATAGATGAAAAGTTTTAGATTCAGGAAAGAATGTATGAATGTGGTCAGATTATAGAGATGAAAGAGGTCACTGCTAACGTAAAGAACCTTTGATGATTGAAAATAACATTGAAGGTGATGTGACTAAAGTTACTAAGACTCCAAAGACTCTAAGGTATGTTGGAAAGAGCCATCCAAAAGATAAAATTATTGGTGATGCAAATAAAGTTATGATGACTAGATATAGAGTTAGAGATGAAATTTTTTTGATTTCTGAAGTTTAGCTAAAGACTACTGATGAAGCATGTAGAGATGAATATTGGACTAAAGCTATGGTAGAAGAACTTAAACAAATAAATAAATACAATAATTTGGAATTGGTTGGAAGGCCTAAGAACAAAATTGTGATTGGAGCTAAATGTGTTTTCAGAAATAAGATGGATGAGGAAGGAACAGTGGTGAGAAACAATGATAGATTGGTGTGTAAAGGATACTCACAATAAGAAGGCATAGACTACAATGAAACATTTTCTCATGTTGCTAGGTTGGAAGCTATGAGGTTATTTCTTTCTTATGATTAACATAAAGACTTTAAAGTATATCAGACAGATGTGAAATCAGAATTCTTGATTGGTGATCTAGAAGAAGAAGTTTACATTGAGAAACCTAATGGATTTCCTTTTAAAGAAGATGGATACATTGTTTGTAAGATGAAGAAAGTAGTGTATGGACTGAAACAAGCACCTATAGCATGGTATGCAAGACTGGACAAGTATCTACTTCATCTTGGTTTCAGAAAAAGGTAATGTAGATAATAATTTATATTTAAGAACCGATGAAGATAGAATATTAATAATAGAATTTTTTGTTGACGATTTCATTTTTAGAGGCAATGACAAGATGACTAAGAATTTCTCTAAATAAATGGAAAATTAACTTGATATGTCAATGATTGGTGAAATGAAATTTTTTCTTGGTTTGGTAATTAATCAGAGTGGGATGGCATTTTTATATCTCAAACTAGGTATCTTAAGGAAATGTTGAAGAAGTTTGGAATCGAAGATGGTAAACTTGTTGGAACACCTATGGTGGCTGGACATTAAGTGACTAGTAATGATGAGTATCAAAGTGTAGTTTAGACAAAGTATAGATCTATGATTGGTGGTCTAAAATATCTAACTCACACTATACCAGATATTACCAATACAATTGGTATTGTGGAAAGCTATCAAGCATATCCCAAAGTGACACATCTTGTTACTGTGAAAAGAATTTTTAGATATTTGAAAGGAACAACATAATATGGATTATGGTATGAAAACTCAAATGATTTTATTTTACAGGCTTATTACAATGTTGATTGGGCAGGTAATGTGGATGATGGAGATAATACCAGTGGTGGTGCATTTTTCCATGGGAAAAGGTTGGTTTCTTGGTTGAGAAAGAAGCAAAACTATATTGCTCAATGTATTGCTGAATTAGAGTATTTTGCTACTGCAATAAATTGCACACAAATTGTTTGGATGAGAGAATTGTTGAAGGACATTGGAATAATTTTTTGAAGAACCATTGGTTATCCATTGTGATAAGACCGTCATAGTGAATATGCCCAAGAATGTTGTAATGCATTCAAAGACTAAACATATTTCTATTAAGTATCATTTCTATAGGGAGAAGGTAAAAGAGAAAGAAATAAAAGTGGAATTTATTAGCAAAAAGCAACAGATAGCAGATATATTTACAAAACCTTTTCCAAAAGATGCTTTTCAGAATCTCAAAAGCATGCTTGGGTTCAGAGCCCCTCCTTGTGATAATTAATTGATGCAGATATGCATTAGTCTAATGGATTTTAGAGCTATATACATTTATGTACTTGATGTATGGATCTACTCCTTAGGCGAAGTAATCGAAGGAACACTAGAGAACAATTTGGTCATCTTGCACCTAGCTATTGGAAATGAAGACTTTAAAAAGCTACAAAATATTATAGATGATTTATGGCACCCTTTTCCATTTCTACCAAAGGGGGAAGGAATCTATCTAAAAATACCTACTATTTTGGGGATATTTGTGTTGAGGATATAGAGAAGATTATATTGAAAGGAGAAAGCATTTTTTAGTTGATTTTTGGTTGATTTAATTTATCATATGTTTCCATAAAGTCCAAAGGGAAAGATTGTTGGATGACATCAGATTTGGATACTATTCATGTTTTTGATATTCATGTTTTGTCACTAATGTCAACATCTATTTCTGTGAAGAAGACAGACCAGTTACTAGACTAGCAGAAGTGCATGGACACTGTACGGATTTTCTAGAACAATCAAAGTTGGGTATATGAGGAAGGATGTGTGTTGACCTTATTGTTAAGGTTAGTTGGCTTTATGTTACATATTGAGGATGTTATAGTTGATTTAGTTAAGACTAGTTTCTAGACTATAACTATTATGCTTGACACGTCAGGTCTTAGTGTTTTGGGTATATCTTATTGGAAAAGATATTTTAGATGAAGAGAGATTACTCAAGGATAGAAGAAATATTTTGGAATATCGGGTTTTTTTTTTATTGGCATCAACATTATGGTGACGTCAGCTATGGCATGTATTCTCGAGGAGACCTATTTGGTGGCCAACTTCATACATGTAGCATGTAATATGAATTGTGAGCGTGGATTGTGGATTTGGGAGTATAACTGATGGATTCTATTTGATGTTTACTTTTTGTAGGTATCATGTGTATCTTAGCAAGGGGTTAAACAATTATTTGTATATTGGGAAAGCCTAATTGGCTTACCTAATCAATTACTTGTCTATTAGGAAATCTTAACTGGTCGATCTAATGAATTATTATAATAGGGTATATATGAGTGATATTTTCTTTTGGAAAGGTGTTGTAGTGAAAGAGATTGAAAAGAAACAGAATTGAAAGCTTCGAGGCTTTTTTGGTTGCTGGATGTAGAGAAGATTTTGTGACAAGAATACTTCATTGGAACTGACGAAGCAAAGGCATTTTCTATCAGACAATTCACTGGATTATATATTCCTATATACACTTATTTGGATTGTGAATCCTTGAGGGTGGTTTTAACATTCTTTGGGAAGTGTGCCTAGGAAGTGAGCCTACTAATGTTCTTGACTCATAACATGGTTTGTCTCCTAATAGGGACTATGTACTCTAATATTGTAATAATCTCCTAACATGGCTAAATATTTTAACAGGGATACTATAATCTCAATACATTATTTTTGGGTACTAATTCCAACCGGGGTTTTACCTTTATCAAGGTTTCCTTAACAAAAAGTATTGTATTATTGTGTTGGCATTTACTGTGTTATCATTTGCATTGCAGTTTTGGTTTATAATATTTAAAGTTTAATAGTCTATATCACAAATGATTCACCCCCCCTCTTAGTTTTCATGTGGAGTTTTATTCCTAACACATCAGGGAGGTTGTTCATTTCTCAGACATTCCTATGAGAAAGATGCAAATATAAGTATCTTTATTTGAAATAAAACTAAAAAGTAAAAAGGAGAATATACTAAGTAAGAAAAAAGAGAAACAAAGGCTCTTAAGTAGCCATAAACATAGTTTTTGTTGGATGATATCAGTTTTGGTTACTGATCATGCTATTGATATTCATGTTTTGTCACCGATGTCAACATATATTTCTATGAAGTCGACAAACAGGCTACTTAATTGGATGAATTGTACGGACACTATATGGATGATCCTAAATGATAAAAGTTGGACTTATGAAGAAGGATGTGTGCTGACCTTATCCCTAAGGTCGCTTGAATTTATATTAAACCTATGGTGGATGTTACAGTTGATTTAGTGAAGACAATTTTTCTGGACAGTAACTGTGATTCTAGACAGAGCAGGTCTCTATTTTTTGGGTATATCTTTCTGCCGAAGATATTTTAGAACTTGCAAGCTTACTGATGGAAAACTAACATATGATAGATTAATTGGTTGAGTTTGATTATTGATGGGATGCTGATGATGTCAGCTATGGTGTGTCTTTTGGAGAAGACATATTTCCTAGCTGACTTCAGACATGTAACATGTGAAATTAATTGTGAGCATGAATTGCAGATCTGAAAGTATATGCAATGAATTGTAAATGTTGTATACTTGTTTTAGAGACTGTGTGTATCTTATCAAGGGGATATGTAATTATTTGTATGATAGAAAGACTTAATTGGCTGACCTAGTGAATTATGTATTAGGAAAGCTTAACTAACCAACCTAATGAGTTATTGGAAGAGGGTATATGTTGGTTGTATTCCAGGTTTTGGTTTCTTTCCCTCGATTGATCTGGTTTTCCCTCTCCAAGTTTTCATGTTTTCAAGCCTAAATCCTGTGAAAATTTTCAAAAGACTTTAAACCCTAGCTATTTCTCAATGTTCAAATTTGAAGAAAAACCCTAAGGCATTCTCCCCTTATATTTCTTAGTTACCTTTTACGCCTCACTTAAGTCACAAGTTTTTTTCTAATCACTTAGTCACATAACTTAAAGTAGAATATTCCTTTTTATCCTCGACTTAGCAATGAGCCTGTGTCGCGCAGTCTCATGTAATAATAGAATATTCCATTTTCTCTCCCAGACTTTGCAATTTTCTTTATGTAGCGTAATTGTGAAATCATTTGAATAGAGCAGTAATAGGTCAGTGGGCCCATAGATAGGTCGGGAGGTCACATGAAGTTTTCAGCAGTCAAGGGTTTATTAAGAGACATCATGATTACCTTTTGTTGCATAATCGCTAAATGAGTCTAATATAAAGTGTGATGCAAAGCCTTTAGTCACGCAGTCTCTAGAAAAGATGTCAGTTAAGTTGAAGTCGACAAGACTATGCGACTAACCTTTAACGGTTTGGGATAAAGCACAATCGGGTTGTCACTAGATAACTCAGCTTTCAAATCAGAATAAGACATGTGTCAAGAGGCAAATGGATTTCAGAATGGTTTCTTAAAGGTATAAGTTTATTCAGCGACTACGAGACTAATTAGGGGTAACTGTTAGTTGCAGGGTCTCGAGATATTTTAAAGGTATGATAAGTTACTTGGCGATTAAGCGACAACCATCAAATTAAATCATGAAAAGATCCTATGGTAGTCGCCAAGTCTGAGGATAAAAGAGCCTAAGGAGAAAAGTCCTCATGACCCAGTGGCTAAGGGTATGTCGCGAGGTCGCAAGATGATTTTAAGGGCAAGATGCTTTGTTGCAATGTCTCATGAAGTTTTCAGCATTCAACATTTTCATTCAGCGATTAGGTGACTAAGGGTTGTCATGCAGTCCAATAGAAGAAAGGTAACTTTTGGCAACCAAGAAATAACTGGTGAAGTTAACACTAATAGTTAGTCACATAGTCTCATAAAATAACGTGGCTTAGTGATAACCATTCGCAATTTTGATTTCCTTGTGTCGCATGATCGCCAAATGTTGACTCTGGTTAGTAAAGGTAAGGAAGTTACATAGTCGCCATGTCTCTGGATAAATCATAGGTTAAGGATTAGGATTAGTGACAGAGAAAATGAGTGTAGTCGCCTTGTCACTTAATGCTGATTTCTGTAAAAAGATGCTAGCATTAAATATGTCAGTATGAATTATTTAGCGGCCAATCAGATTTTTAGATTTTGATTACTGTGCAGAAAAAGGGTAGCTGAGATGTATTAAAGAGGGCCAATCGCAAGGTGACATGTCAGCTCATCTAAATTTTATAAGGTTTTGCTGAGGATTGAGTTTTACAAATTAGCTTTTCCTGTCACACTCAGGAAACTACGGCTAGGTTTTCAATTATGTTCACAGTATGTGGCATTAAAGGCATAATTGATGTTCTAAGAATCATGAGCTATGTACTTCAAACAGTTACTATAAGGAGTTGATGGCTTATTCATTTGCATTTACCTTGTTTTTAGAGTTTCTAAATTTGAAGAGTTCAGTTGTCAAACAGAGTAAAATTCAAAGATTTGCAAAGTTTTCTGTGATTTAAAAGTTCATTGTTTCCAAAATTGTGCAAAGGACAGTCTGTGAGTCTCAGTGATAGATTTGTTTCATTATCGGTCAGGAAGAGGAGATTCAGGCACTGAAAACATGAGAAGAATGGTGAGTGTAGCCTCGACCAGTGGCAAAAGTGAGAGGGTGGAAGACGAGGCTAAAGGAAAGGTTAATTATTCAGATGAATTCCTTTGTTTACTTCCTGGTTCGACTCAGAATAAAAGGCCAAATGAAAATGTGCTAATTGATGACTACCAAAATGTTCAAGATGCTATTACTCCAGGAAAAATAGGTTTTTCTCTTTTTAATTATTTTTATAAGAACTCTAACAAGGCCATTCCAATATCAAACCCTTGGACCAGTGGTTTAGCCAAGTCGATTGTTACTGATGTCTTCATAGATGTAGACTTATTCTTAGACTTAGCTAATCATTATGATGTTTTATCCAAGACCATCAAAAGGAATGATGGCACTGCCTTATTAATATTAAAAAGAAATTTTTTCATGCAAGCCTTTGGCTTATTTAGCACCATGTCCACCAGAATTGACATAACAAAGCAGTAACAGAGGTATGCTTTGAAGCCTGGTATTGCTAGAAGCCAGTTGCTAAAACATATGCTAAAATAAGTGAGAAAATATTTGGATCCTATGTCTAGGACCAGCCCATATTATTATAAGGATCTACACTTCTATATCAAATATGTTGCCTATGCCCCGTGTAGAGTGCTAGGGATAGATGGTGATGTAGAGAAGATTGATGCAAGAATTTTGATGATGGTGTTGGACCTACAGGAGGTCCACTCCAATACTAGTTATGATTATATTCAGCACATCATTTATGAGATGCATGAGGGTTTCATTGCAACACAGAAAAGGATGAAAAACCCAAAGGAGAAGGAGCCTAAGTTTCTACATTACTCCATTCTTATGCATCTCCTTTTGTATTTCATTTTTGTTATCATGGATGTTAATAATCTAGTTCCTCAAAGATTCTACCAAGCAGGACTAAATCCTATCCAATTTTGGGTGAGGATTTGGAATTACACTTCTAGGGACTGTGATTATTGTGCCTTTCTGAATTGGATCATGTATCTAATAGTACAGTGTTTGGGGATCAGTAGAACCAAAATGCCACTAAATATTATGCAATTGCTTAGGCCATGTGACTACACAGATAGGTGGGATGGAAAGCATAATTGGGGTGATTTCTTCTTGGAAGAAAACTATATAGTCATTAGGGTATATGGGTGTACTCACCCACCTCATCTCTTACCATATTATGTACTAACAAGAGTGGCAGCAATGGAATTCATATGGCAGATATTGTTGATAGACAATGAGCATTTTGCACCACATAAGAAGCGGACTTTGACCCCTAGGCAGTTTAAGATTTCTAACTTCACAATTGGCAAGGGTGTTATTGATGTAGTAGGTCAATGGTTGGAAGGATATAGAATGGGGGCAGCCCCTTATAGATACATTGACCCTGAAGGTTTTATGGCAGGGGTTAGAAGATTGTATACTCCTACAATCCCAAATACTAATGTTTATTGTGGATTCATAGAGGAAAATGCAACAAGAAATATCTTGGATGAAGATGATATTCATACAAGAAGACTGAGGATTCAAGAGTTGTTAAAACTTGAGACTCAAATAAAGCCAAATGTGTTGGCTTTTGGGGGTTTTTACCCTGATCTCCCATATTTTGATAGTATTAAAGCCATGATAGAAAACTATTACGTGCTTATAGAACAACTTGATACAGTTCTTGATAAGAAAGGTGCTCAGACACCTGATTATTCAGAGTCTGAATATAACAGTAGTAGTGACAGTGATTATGCATGTCCTACTAGGTATGCCCCACCATAGCAAGACATTGCTGAAATTCCATAGTTGTAGGGAGTAGAGGGCCACATTGTGGATTTGACAATAGTCACCCAACCAGATGATATAGAAGAACCTATTGCAAAGAGGCAAAAAATGGAGATAGGTCAGCCTTCAACTTAAGGGCAAAATAAGAAGAAAGATAAGGCTAAGGCCTTAGTACCTGGCAATAGGTTATATGATCATAATCTAAGGAAAGCAATTAGGGAGGGCAAGAAACAATAGCCTAATTTAGAAGATGAGGTTGAGGTGCCTCTTAAGGCATGTATTGATGAGAGATTGATTCATCAACAAGAATTCTTGAATGATGATAACTTTGTGAAGACCGAGGAATTCAAAGACTTCCTCAGATGGTATAAGAAAGAACAAATAAGGGAAAAGCTAACAGTTGATGGTGAGGAGACCATAACTAATGAGGCATTGATGGATTTCCAAAATTATGATCCTGAAAATGAGGATATTTCACCAGAGGATGCCAGGAAACTAGTACTAGGAAGTGGAATACTATTGGTTGAGGATTGGGATTTAGCATCCGCCTTCATAATTGATCAAATAAGGAAATAGTCAGACCTCAAGATGGATAGTGAAGTCTAGATAGGGGATGTAATAAAAGGATTTGGGTATAGCCCAAAATCTCAAGCCTTTGCAATGTGGAGCTTGTGCCCAAAAGATCAAAAGCCCCAACAGATGAATATTCAGGAGAATATGGTGGGAAATCAAATGGTGTGGACTATGCAAAATACAGGGGATTTGGAGATATCCCAAATCATGACACACTGGGCTCACTTGAATGAAGACAAAACTAAACAATTGTCTTAAAGGTGTAGCACATTGGTGGAAGAGACTAGTGCATTCGCAAAAGATAGAGAATTATGTCGAGTGCAACTTTACCAACAGGATCAAATGATAAAGAAATTGATGGAATAATTGGAAACAAAGCCTAAGGTAATGTATGTACCTGTACAACCACAACCCCTACAAATTGAAGACAAAGCAAAGTCTGAGGAGGTGGTTGAGGAAAAATCTAAGGAAGAAAAAGGGAATGCAATTATTGTAAGAGCATTGAAGGGGGTGTTACAACATAGGATTGACATCTTAAAAGATAAAGCTGATGTTGTACTCAATACCTATAACAATTTGCCAGATTTTCATACTGAGGTAATGGGGTATTTGGCTATCTTAAACCCCTATTTAACTAAGTGGTCTAATAGGGTGCAATTATTTGAGAAGCTATCATCATTACAATCCCTGAGATTAGATTGCCAGAAATAGTTACTGAGGTTGAAGATGAGATCAAAAGAGTTAATATTGCTCTCTCATTCTTTAAGGGAAAATTGAACCAAATTTAGGTAAAGTTAAGCCTCTTTTCCAATGATTTTAACAGATTCATACATTATTTAAGAGGAGATGATGATCAAGTAAAGGCCTTAGATGTCTGGAGGGGTGAGTTTGATAGTAAAATTCCTAGTAGTGAGGCATTTATTTCAAGAATTGATATTGATGTAGAAGGGTTCAATAAGATATTAGATGAAGCTTTGAAGGTAGAGACCAACATCAACAAGTTTTGGTAGATGTCAAAAATATCACTGATGCAAGATGGGACAGGAAAAAGGTCCAAATACAGAGTACTCAAGACTTCAAGTGGCCATCAGATGATGAAGTTAAAGCATGCGAAGTAATGACTACACCCAAGAAAAAGAAGCCAGCAGTTGACGAAGAAATTTTGGATGATGAGTAAGGATGACTACTTGGTACCTCATTGTTAAAGATAAAGAGGAGAGTTATTGCAGAAGGAGAATATAGGTAAATCTAAAAGCATGGTCATCCAGAATCAACATAACTACTACCATCTACCATGTATACTATCAGATTCAAGTCGCTAGATCGGGAGAAGAACAAAGAATATCTGTAATTATCTTTTTGACTTGGTCATTCCACCACTTCTTCTCTCTCTTTCTTTTTGTCTCTTCTGTAGTTTTAGGGTTAGGTTTTTTGAGACCATCTGAAGCTTGTAACATCCTTTTGAAAAGGATTCCAAGATGGTTGAAAACTTATATATAGAAGAGAGTTCTATTGTAAAAGGAGGATGAAATATAATATAAAGAATCCGTCTTTCTAAATCTGTGTCTATGTTCTTTCAAGCTTCAAAGCTTTTTTATGTATGAAATATGGATTACATCAATAAAATACAGTGCAATTTTACTCTTCTTTATTTTTGTCTCTTTATTTCCTGTGTATGCTTTTTTTATGTTTAAGATTGTAAGGCAATCTGAAGCATTTTTGTTACAAGGTGACTATCTAATTACTGGCAAGTTTCTTTCATGTAAAGAACTAAGTTTTGTGAGTAGTTTCAGGAAGCATCTCAGTATTTAAGGATTTGATACAGTATTCTAGAGGTAATCAGATAATTTTTAAGGCACCTTATCCTAAGTGCATGTAGGTTGTAAGGCAGCTTACAGTGTTTTTTTTATGTTAAACTTTAAGATTTTGACTCTATAACCCAAATGATAGGCACTGATCTAGATCTGAGTCTGATAATTTATCATCGTCTAGGTTTTCAGAAACATTCAAAATTATTCCAAACACACTTGACACTAAAATATATGAGCTGAACTCATCAATTATTTATGTCAGCGGGACAGTTTCCATTTTTTTTATTCTTTAGAGAGTGAATCATTAGGTTATCCCTCCTAAAGACAAAAGGAAGAAGGATGCAAATCCTTGACTCATTGGTTTATGTTCTCAAAACCATAGCTTGGATTATAGTACTCTGTTTCAAACTAGTCATTGTAATCTCTAAAGTGTTCTATAAGTTGTTACAGTGAGGTTTCAGGTACATAACCACTGAATGAAACAATCCACTAAATACATAGACTGAGATATCAGTAATCTTTAAAAGGTAAAACCTGCCTGAGTCCATGGAGCTCAAAAATGAAGAAGGATATTATCCAATTCTTTGTAATTAGCCTTTCTCTTTCCTAAAAGAGGTTGCATCCAAGTATACAAGGTATACTGTCATCATTAGGTAAGTGTTGCAAGAAAAAGTGCTAACAAATTGGTGACTCTACTAGGGATAAGAGATTGTAAAGTCTTGTTGAAGTATTCAGAAATCTATGGTGTTCTACAGTTTAAAAATTTTCATTACAGTGGAGTTGGCCCATCCAAGTAATCAGGATCTCTAGAACTTTAAAGTTTAAACTTGTTTACAAGTATATTTATGGTTATTGCTAAAATACCCTCTTCATAAGTATTCATCCCAAGCTTTTTGGGTGGTGACTCTGAAAGGAACATCTCTGTGATTAGTGCAAAATAAATAAATGTCTTATAGAATGACTACTAGGTCAAGAGTAAGAACTGACCTAGAAAGGGTATTACATGAAGGAATCCCATCATCCTCAAGGTGAAGAGGTAAATATCAGGTGAAGAGGTAAATATCATGAATGATATGAATACTATTCAGCACTCTCATGATGGAAATACTTCAGACTATGAGGAGGCTGCTGAAAGAGTATTAGATACACCCATAGTTACTTCTACTTCAAATGAGAGAGAAGAGATTACTACACCTAGTTCAGATTCAAAAGATGCCCCTTCTAATATACTAGCCAATGAAGAGAAGTTTATTTTGAAGCAGCTTGCCCTAGTTCAACAAATGAAAAAGGAAAGAGAAATAAGAAAGAAAAATAATGATCATAAGGCTCTTGATAAAAATAGAAAAAGACTTCCAAAACACCAAACTATGAAAGAAACAGAGAATTCTCAGAAAAACAAAGAAATACCATCCACTCATAAAGCTTCTATGTTACAAATAAATAAGGGTAAACAAAAGATGGATGAACATAGAGATCAAGAACCTAAATTTCAGAAGCCTATGGTTGAACACATGTCCAAGTTAGAAATTGATTTAGAAAAATTGAGAATTGAAAAAGAAACCATGGAAAAAATGTTGGAAAAGGCCCAAATGTAAGCTGCTACAATTGAAAAGAAGAAAAAGATAGATTTTTTACAAATTTCAAAGTATTCTTATTCTGGACCAGAGAATAATACAACTTCTAGAGGAAAAGCTACTATGACTAAAGAACATGATAGTTTTCAAAGGAAACCACTGCATAATGAGAGGTATAAACAATTTGATTTT
>MU227549.1:3416092-3431324 GCA_018584345.1 Thuja plicata
GAACACTATGATCATAGTATGACCAATACCTTTTCATGCCATGATGTTGATTCAAATAATGAGGAGGAGAATCATGACTCCTATGTCTCACAAAAAAGGATTGAGAATCATAACCAACAGATCTTATCTGATGGTGAAACTGATGAAATTGATGACAGGGTAAGATGTTATGCTTAAGATGGTTAGGATGTTCCACTCATAAGGAAATCTTCAGATGAAGAGAAGGCTAGAATTACTGTTGAGTTGTTAAATAAAGCTAGAAGAAACTACCAACTAAGGAACATGGTGGTAGGTGGAACTGGTAGCCAACCTTTAGGTTTCTTTATAAAGGAAAACAAGGAAGATACTAAGTATGTTCAAAAAAAGGAAGGACCTAATGAAAGTATAAACAAACACAAGGTCAAGATTGTTACAAAAGCCATAGAGCCCAATATTGTTCATGAGTTGGTCCAAAAGGAACACAATGAGGAAAATGGTGTTATTGATAAATCAAAGTGTTCAGATGTGAGGTATACTGCAGTAGACATGGGTCAGTGCCTGTCCCAGATGACAATCAAGGTTCCATTTCTAGAGATGATGAGGATCAAAGAACACAAAGAGAAAGTGATGTCATTGTTAAATAATGTACCCTCAATAAAGGTTCAGGGTCCAGTGGTGGTTTCTGAAAAGCTAACCACCAAGGGGAATGAATTGGAGGTGTTGACATCTGAAATTCCTTAAATATTCCTAAATGTAACTTCCTCTCCAAAAGTTGTTGACCCATTTTTTCTCTCATTAATAATCAATGATAAAATGCTTAATAATTGCATGATTGATTCAGGAGCCTCAAATACAGTTATGCCAGTTGAAATCATGAAGGCAATGGGGCTACAAGGTTATACACCTCATGGCAGATGAAGTGCTATGGATTCTAGAGAGGTCCCTATAATTGGAACTATTGAAGCTATGCCTTATCGGCTAGCAGTTTTCCCTTATGTGGTAATGATAATAAATGTTCTTGTGGTTGACATACCACCTCACTATGGTATGTTATCAAGAAAATGGATTGCTTTAATGGGTGGTAGTATACAAAATGATTTATCATTTGCTACTTTCAACATTGCTGGAGAGAATGTCAATGTTGTGAGAGAGAGCCGAACTTCGCACATGATAGAAAAATATGAAGATACTCATGTGAACTGTTGCATTGACATAGACATGGAAAATTTCAGAATGCAAAGAGATGAGCATAAAAATCAAGAAGCTAACCTTTTGAGTAAAGAATCAATCTTGCAGGAAAATGGACTATGGAAAATGTACTTTGATGGTGCTTTCTCTAAAGAGGGATCAGGGGTAAAAGTATTATTAATATCTCCATTAGGCACAGATTTTAAATACTCATTTTTGTTAGACTTTCAATTTACAAATAATACTGCAGAGTATGAGGCTTTATTCTTAGGACTTGAAATTTCTACCAAACATGGTATAAAATGTTTAAAGGTTTATGGTGACTCTGAGTTGGTGGTAGCACAAGTCAGATCTAAATATGCTATGAAGAATGATAGATTGAAAATGTACAAACATGCTATTTGAGATCAACTTGAGATGTTTGATGCTTTTAATAAAAACTGGATAGAAAGGTCAAAAAATATTATGGCTGATTTTCTAGCAAATGTGGCTATGAAAAATGATGATTTGACCTTACATGGAGTATCAATACTTTAAGTAAAAACAAGACTAGTTGTTCTAGACAATATATACAACCGACAGGTGTTCCAAGATGATAAAGATATTTTAAGGTTCATGCAATGTTCAGATCACTATGAGAATCAAAGTATTGATTGTGGTTCCTTATTAGAATATGATGATGGAAAGGATTATATCTTTGGAAATGAAGTCGTCCAGTTAAGTTCTAATCAGCTTCCTAGGGGTTTGGTTGAACTTGAGGCATTGTTTGTAACTCAACAAAATGATACATCCATGTTAAGCAATGCCAATGTTGAGAATCTAGAAGAAATAAACTTAGGATCTAAAAATAATCCTCAAACAGTATACATTGGAAAAGGTTCGGATTTTCATGTAACAATAAACCTGATTAAGCTATTAAGAAAATACAAACATGTCTTTGCTTGGTCATATGATGACTTGAAAGCATATAGGGAAGACCTTTTTTAGCATGAAATTCCTTTGAAGTCAGATGTCAAGCTGTTCAGGTAGAAACAAAGACCTATTAATCCCGTGTTGGCTCCCAAGATGTAACAAGAGTTGATGAAACTCAAAGATTCTAGGATAATCTATCCTATTAGACATTAAACATGGGTATCAAATATAGTGCCAGTTAGGAAGAAAAATGGTGACATCAGACTATGTGTTGATTTCAGAAACCTCAATATTGCTTCATTGAAAGATAATTATTCACTGCCAAATATGGAAGCAATGTTGCATAAGGCTACTGGTTGTGAATTGTTGTCCATGATGGATGGTTTTTCAGGTTACAACCAGGTTTTAGTTAAACAAACAGAGCAATATAAAACTGCATTTACTACTCCTTGGGGAACATATGTGTATATTAGGATGCCTTTCAGATTAATAAATGCAGGAGCAAATTTTCAAAGGTCCATGGATGTTGCTTTCAAGGATTTTATAGATCTATTCATGGTCATTTATCAGGATGACTTGACTGCATATTCCAAAGGGGCTTCTGATCATTGTGACCACCTAGGTAAAAATTTTAACAAAGCTTTGGAATATGGTGTTTCATTGAACCCTAAGAAGTATCATTTTACGGTCAAAGAGGGGAAGCTGCTGGGACATATAGTGTCCAAAGAAGGGATAAGGATAGACCTTGAGAGAGTGGAAACAATTCAAAGAGTAATTGCTCCAAGAAATTTAAAAGGTGTTTAGTCATTTTTAGGAAAGATAAATTTTGTTAGAAGGTTTGTAGTCAACTTTGCAGAAATTGTTAAGCCCATTGTGAAATTGTTGAAAAGGAATACTAAGTTTGTTTGGAATGAGGAAGCTCAAAAAGTATTTGAAAGAATTAAAGAGGCAGTGCAACAGGCTTCAGTTTTGAAATCTCTAGATTACACTAGGCCTTTCTCTTTGTTTTCATTTTCCTCATTTCATACTATTGCTGCAATATTACTTCAAAAGGATGAACAAGGATTTGAACATCCTATAGCTTTTTACAGTAGATCCTTGCAGGCTGCAAAACATAATTATGAAATAATGGAAAAGCAGACTTATGCATTGGTTAAGGTTGTAAAATATTTTATGCCTTACTTGGTTTGTGCTAAGGTGCAGGCCTATGTTCCTCATTCAACAGTAAAAGATATCCTTACACAGTCAGAGGTCACTGGTAAGAGATGTAAATGGATTACAAGAATCCAAGAGTTTAATCTTGAGATCAGTATCACCAAACTAATAAGAGGACAAGGTTTGGGAAAACTTATGATAGAAGAAAATCTAGATTTAGTGCACCTAAACCAGATAGAGACACATGATCAAGCTATTACTAGTATAGAAAGGCAACGATGTCATGCTGATATAGTTTTCTTTCTCAAAACTGCTAAGTGCCCTGATCATTTATCTAAAAATCAAAACAGAAGTTTGAAGTTACAAACTCAAAGATATATTCTGATTCAGGGAGATTTGTTTTGGAAAGATAGGAATGGTATACTTTTGTTGTGCCTTGAAAATTTTCAAGCTGAGAGGGTTTTAGTAGAGATGCATGAAGGAGAATGTGGAGGTCATTTTTTTGCTAGGACCACCGCCCATAAGATTTTTTGGTCAGGATATTATTGGCCTACCTTGTTCAAGGACACATATATTCATGTCAAAAAATGTCAACCATGTCAAAAGTTTTTGAACAAATTAAAATTTGCAGGTTCTCTGTTGTTGAATATAGTAAGCACTGAGGCTCCTTTTGCTATGTGGGGAATTGATTTTATTGGTGAATTTCCAGAGAAATCTAGTGCATGACATAGCTTGATACTGGTGGCCACTGATTACTTTACTAAATGGATTGAGGCTATCCCAACTAGGAGAGCAAAAAGCAAGGTGGTTACTGAGTTTCTCATGGATAACATTTTAACCAGGTTTGGTGTGCCTAGTAAACTAGTAATGGATAATGCTATGAGTTTCAGATTAGAAGAAATGACAAGTTTTTGTGAAAGGTATGGGATTAAAATATCATACTCATCCCCATATCACCCACAAGCTAATGGACAAGCTAAGTCTAGCAACAAAAGCATATTGAAGATACTAAAAAGACTCTTGAACAAAATAAGAAGACATGGCACACAAAGTTGAGGTTATCCCTTTCAGCTGATAGAATCACAACCAAGAAGACAACTGGTAAATCCCTTTTGAATTGGTATATGGTTTACCAGCAAGGTTGCCAATGAATAATTTATTACCTGTTTACCAGTTTATACAAGAAGAAAAATTAGATATCTCTGACCCAATGCAAGATAGAATGATATAGTTAATAGAATTGGAGGAAACCAGGAGAGATAGTTAGAGGGAGAATGTAGGGTTAAAAATGAAAATGAAGTATTTGTTTGACAAGAGGGAAACTAATAGAAAGTTTCAGGCTGGTGACTTAATTCTCCAATGGAATGCAAGGGCAGAAGACAGAGCTAAGCATAAGAAATTTGAGTCTTTATGGTTAGGGCCTTATATAATCTCAGAACATTATGGCAAAGACTCATATTTGTTGAAAGATATGAAGGGAGAAGGTTTTGAGTTTCTTGTGCATGGGCAATTTTTGAAACCTTTCTTTAGTTGAAAATTATTGCAGTGCACAAGTAAATATGTATTATATGTTTAGTCTTTTCTCTGTTTGTAAGTTTTGTAAATATTTCTCTCCTGCCTTCGGTGTTTGGTTCTATTTTTGTGGTGGTCGACAACCAGAGATTCTGTGGTTCTTTGTCATAAACCTTGTTTAGTGAATCCTCATCAGAGCCACTATTGGTTGTATTCCAGGTTTTGGTTTCTTTCCCTTGATTGATCTGGTTTTCCCTCTCCAAGTTTTCATGTTTTCAAGCCTAAATCCTGTGAAAATTTTCAAAAGACTTGAAACCCTAGCTATTTCTCAATGTTCAAATTTGAAGAAAAACCCTAAGGCGTTGTCCCCTTATATTTCTCAGTTACCTTTTACACCTCACTTAAGTCATGAGTTCTTTTCTAATCACTTAGTCGCATAACTTAAAGTAGAATATTCCTTTATATTCTTGACTTAGCGATTAGCCTGTGTCACGTAGTCTCATGTAATAATAGAATATTCCCTTTTCTCTCCCAGACTTCATGATTTTCTTTATGTCGTGTAATCGCAGAATCATTTGAACAGAGCAGTAATAGGTCAGTGGGCCCACAGACAGGTCGGGAGGTTGCATGAATTTTTTAGCGGTCAATGGTTTATTAAGAGACATTGCGATTACCTTTTGTTGTATAATCACTAAATGAGTCTAATATAAAGTGTGATGCAAAGCCTTTAGTTGTGCAGTCTCTAAAAAAGATGCCAGTTAAGTTGAAGTCCACGAGACTACGCAACTAACCTTTAACGGTTTGGGATAAAGCACAGTCAGGTTGTCGCCAGATAACTCTGCTTTCAAATTAGAATAGGAAATGTGTCAGGAGGCAAATGGATTTCAGAATGGTCGCTTAAAGGTATAAGTTTATTTAGCGACTACGAGACTAATTAGGGGTAACTGTTAGTCGCAGGGTCTCGAGATATTTTAAAGGTATGATAAGTTACTTGGAAATTAAGCGACAACCATCAAATAAAATCATGAAAAGATCCTATGGTAGTCGCCAAGTCTAAGGATAAAAGAGCCTAAGGAGAAAATTCCTCGTGACCCAGAAGCTAAGGGTATGTCGCGAGGTCGCAAGATGATTTTAAGGGCAAGATGCTTTGTCGCAATGTCTCATGAAGTTTTCGACATTCAACATTTTCATTCAGCGATCAGGCGATTAAGGGTTATCGTGCAATCTGACAGAAGAAAGTTAACATTTGGTGACTAAGAAATAACTGCTGAAGCTAATACTAATAGTTAGTTGCATAGTCTCATAAAATAACGTGGGTTAGTGATAACCATTCGCAATTTTGATTTCCTTGTGTCACATGATTGCCAAATGTTGAATCTGGTTACTAAAGGTAAGGAAGTTGTACAGTCACCATGTCTCTGGATAAATCATGGGTTAAGGATTAGGATCAGGGATAGAGAAAATGAGTGTAGTCACCTTGTCACTTAATGCTAATTTTTGTAAAAAGGCACCAGTATTAAATATGTAAGTATGAATTATTCGGCGGCCAATCAGACTTTCAGATTTTGATTACTGTGTAGAAAAAGGGTAGCTGAGATGTATGACATAGGGCCAATCCTAGGGTGAAATGTTAGCTCATTTGAATTTTATAAGGTTTTTCCAAGGATTCAGTTTTACAAATTTGATTTTCCTATCACACTCAGGAAACTACGGCTAGGTTTTCAATTATGTTCACAGTATGTGGCATTAAAGGCAGAATTGATGTTCTAAGAATCATGAGCTATGTTCTTTGAATGGTTACTAGAAGGATTTGATGGCTTATTCATTTGCATTTACCTTGTTTTTCAGAGTTTCTAAATTTGAAGAGTTCAGTTGTCAAATAGAGTAAAATTCAAAGATTTGTAGAGTTTTCTATGATTTAAAAGTTCATTGTTTCGAAAATTGCGCAAAGGACAGTCTGTGAGACTCAGTGATAGATTTTTTTTCAATACTGGTAAAGAAGAGGAGATTCAGGAACTGAAAACATGAGAAGAGTGGTGAGTGTAGCCTCAACCAACGGTGAAAGTGATAGGGTGGAAGACGAGGCTAAAGGAAAGGTTAATTATTCAAATGAATTCCTCCATTTGCTTCCTGGTTCAACTCAGAATAAAAGGGCAAATGCAAATGTGCTAATTGATGAATACCAAAATGTTTGAGATGCTATTACTCTAGGAACAATAGGTTTTTCTCTTTTTAATTATTTTTATAAGAACTTTGACAAGGCAATTCTAATATCAAACCCTTGGACCAGTGGTTTAGCCAAGTTGATTATTCCTGATGCCTTCGTAGATGTAGACTTATTCTTAGACTTAGCTAATAATTATGATGTTTTATCCAAGACCATCAAAAGGAATGATGGCACTGTATTATTAATATTAAACTAAAATTCATTCATGCAAGCCTTCGGCTTATTTAGCACCATGTCCACCGGAATTGACATAAAAAAGTAGCAACAAAGGTATGCTTTGAAGCCTGGTATTGCTAGAAGCCAGTTGCAGAAACATATGCTAAAAGAAGTGAGAAAATATTTGGATCCTATGTCTGGGACCAGCCCATATTATTATAAGGATCTACACTTCTATATCAAATATGTTTCCTATGCCCTGTGTAGAGTGCTAGGGATAGATGGTGATGCAGAGAAGATTGATGCAAGAATTTTGATGATGGTGTTGGACCTACAAGAGGTCCACTCGAATACTAGTTATGATTATATTCAACACATCATTGATGAGATGCATGAGGGTTTCATTGCAACATAGAAAAGGATGAAAAACCCAAAGGAGAAGGAGCCTAAGTTTCTACATTACTCCATTCTTGTGCATCTCCTTTTGTATTTCAATTTTGTTATCATGGATGTTAATAATCTAGTTCCTCAAAGATTCTACCAAGCAGGAGCAAATCCTATCCAATTTTGGGTGAGGATTTGGAATTACACTTCTAGGGACTGTGATTATTGTGCCTTTCAGAATTGGATCGTGTATCCAATAGTACAGAGTTTGGGGATCAGCAGAACAAGAATCCCACTAAATATTATGCAATTGCTTAGGCCATGTGACTACACATATAGGTGGGATGGAAAGCATAATTGGGGTGATTTCTTCTTGGAATAAAAATATATAGTCATTAGGGTATATGGGTGTATTCACCCACCTCATCTCTTACCATATTATGTACCGGCAAGAGTGGCAGCAATGGAATTCATATGGCAGCTATTGTTGATAGACAATGAGTATTTTACGCCACATTAGAAGGGGACTTTGACCCCTAGGTAGTTTAAGATTTCTAACTTCACAATTGGCAAGGGTGTTATTGATGCAGTAGGTCAATGGTTGGAAGGATACAGAATGGGGTCAGCCCCTTATAGATACATTGACCCTGAGGGTCTTATGGCAGGGGTAAGAAGATTGTATTCTCCTACAATCCCCAATACTAATGTTTATTGTGAATGCATAGAGGAAAATGCAACAAGGAATATCTTGGATGAAGATGATATTCATACAAGAAGACTGAGGATTCAAGAGTTGTTAAAACTTGAGACTCAAATAAAGAGAAATGGGTTGGCTTTTGGGAATTTTTACCCTAATCTCCCAGATTTTGACAGGAATAAAGCCATGATAGACAACTATTATGTGCTTCAAGACCAACTTGATACGGTTCTTGACAAGAAAGGTGCTCAGACACCTAATCATTTAGAGTCTGAATATAATAGTAGTAGTGACAGCGATTATGCATGTCCTACTAGGTATGCCCCACCACAGCAAGACATTGCTAAAATTCCACAGTTTTAGGGAGTAGAGGGCCACATTTTGGATTTGACAGTAGTCACCCAGCCAGATGATATAGAAGAACCTACTGCAAAGAGGCAGAAATTGGAGATAGGTCAACCTTCAACTAAAGGAAAAAATAAGAAGAAAGATAAGGCTAAGGCCTTAGTACCTAGAAATAGGTTATATGATCATAACCTAAGGAAAGCAATTAGTGAGGGCAAGAAACAATAGCCTAACTTAGAAGATGAGGTTGAAGTGCCTCTTAAGGCATGTATTGATGAGAGATTGATTCATCAACAAGAATTCTTGAATGATGATAACTTTGTGAAGACTGATGAATTCAAAGACTTCCTCAGATGGTATAAGAAAGAAAAAATAAGGCCAGAGATAATAGTTGATGGTGAGGAGACCATAACTAATGAGGCATTGATGGCTTTGCAAAATTATGATCCTGAAAATGAGGATATTTCACGAGAGGATGCCAGGAAACTAGTACTAGGAAATGGAATACTATTGGCTGAGGGTTGGGATTTAGCATCCGCCTTCATAATTGATCAAATAAGGAAATAGTCAGACCTCAAGATGGCTAGTGAAGTCCAGATAGGGGATGTAATAAAATGATTTTGGTATAGCCCAAAATCTCAGGCGTTTGCAATGTGGAGCTTGTGCCCAAAAGATGAAAAGCCGCAAGTGATGAATATTCAGGAGAATATGGTGGGCAATCAAATGGTGTGGACTATGCAAAATGCAGGGCTCACTTGAATGAAGAAAAAACTAAGAAATTGTCTAAAAGGTGTAGCACATTGGTGGAAGAGACTAGTGCATTGGCAAAAGATAGAAAATTATGCTGAATGCAACTTTACCAACAGGATCAAATGATAAAGAAATTGATGGAAGAATTGGAAACAAAGGCTAAGGTTATGTATGTACCTATAGAACCACAACCCTTACAATTTTAATACAACGCAAATTCTGAGGAGGTGGTTGAGGAAAAAGCCGAGGAAGAAAAAGGGAATGCAATTGCTTTAAGATCATTGAAGGGGGTGTTACAACATAGGATTGACATCTTAAAAGATAAAGTTAATGTTGTACTCAATACCTATAACAAATTTCCAGCTTTTCATACTGAGGTAATGGGGTATTTGGCTATCTTAAACCCCTATTTAACTAAGTGGTCTACTAGGGTGAAATTATTTGAGAAGCTCTCATCATTGCAATCCCTGAGATCAGATTTGCCAGAAATAGTGACTGAGGTTGAAGATGAGATCAAAAGAGTTAATATTGCTCTCTCATTCATTAAGGGCAAATTGAACCAAATTGAGGTAAATTTAAGCCTCTTTTCTGATGATTTTAACATATTCATACCTTCTTTAAGAGGAGATGATGATCAATTAAAGGCCTTAGATTCCTAGAGGGGTGATTTTTATAGCAAAATGCGTAGTAGTGAGGAATTTATTTTAGGAACTGATATTGATGTAGAAGGGTTCAATAAGATATTAGATGAAGCTTTCAAGGCAGAGACCAACATCAACAAGTTTCTGGTAGATGTCAAAAATATCACTGATGCAAGATGGGATAGGCAAAAGGTCCAAATACAGAGTACTCAGGACTTCAAGTGGCCATCAGATGATGAAGTTAAAGCATGGGAAGTAATGACTACACCCAAGAAAAAGAAGCCAGCAGTTGAAGAAGAAATTTTGGATGATGAGTAAGGATGACTACTTGGTACCTCATTGTTAAAGATAAAGAGGACAGTTATTGTAAAAGGAGAATATAAGTAAATCTAAAAGCAAGGTCATCCAGACTCGACATAACTGCTGCCATCTACCATGTATACTATCAGATTCAAGTCACTAGATCAGGAGAAGAACAAAGAATATCTATATTTATCTTTTTGACTTGGTCATTCCACTGCTTCTTCTCTCTCTTTCCTTTTGTCTCTTCTGTAGTTTTAGGGTTAGGTTTTCTGAGACCATCTGAAGCTTGTAGCATCCTTTTGAAAAGGATTCCAAGATGGTTGAAAACATATATATAGAAGAGAGTTCTATTGTAAAAGGAGGATGAAATATAATATAAAGAATCAGTCTTTTTAAATCTATGCCTATGTTCTTTCAATCTTCAAAGCTTTTTCTTATGTATGAAAGAAGGATTACATCAATAAAATACAGTGCAATTTTACTCTTCTTTATTGTTGTCTCTTTATTTCCTGTGTATGCTTTTTTATGTTTAATATTGTAAGGCAGTCTGAAGCATTTTGGTTACAAGGTGACTATCTAATTACTGACAAGCTTCTTTCATGTAAAGAACTAAGTTTTGTGAGTAGTTTAAGGAAGCATCTCAGTATTTAAGGATTTGATATAATATTTTAGAGGTAATTAGATAATTTGTAAGGCACCTTATCCTCATTGCATGTAGGTTTTAAGGCAACTTACACTGTTTTGTTTATGTGAAACTTTAAGATTTTGACTCTATAACCCAAAGGATAGGCACTGATCTAGATCTGAGTCTGATAATTTATCATTGTCTAGGTTTTTAGAAACATTAAAAATTATTCCAAACACACTTGACACTAAAATATATGAGTTGAACTCATCAAGGACTTATGTAATCAGCAGTTGTGATCTCGTACATACAACTTACTTTACAAATTCAGATCAAATTACAGCTCTGATGTTAACTTACTGGATAGCCTGGATTGTCATTTCAACCTTCTAATATGCTTGGAAATCCATCAAGCAATCACATATGCAACACTGTGCCTTTGCCTTTGCCTTCTCTGCTAGATCATGCCAAACAATAAATCAACTATGAAAACCTTTTGCATACACATACATTCATCCACACACAATGAATAACCCCTGAGGTTATCATATACCTCTCTTTCTAGGTAAGATAATTATTTTTTCCGCTTAAACAAGATCGTAGATCTTAGGTTAGGTCAAATCCAATGGATCATCCCATCTTTACTTCTCCAAAGTAGTCTTTAATTAAATATTGAAACCATGCATTAATTATAGTTACCCATACATTAAATGAGGTGGATCAATCTTTAATTAACATTATATATCCCAAAAAAATCAACAAAGTCAGCCATAGATCTCAAATCTCATCATTAATCCAATTACTGTAAGTCGGCCAACATCATTGTTTCCACTCAGCAATTTCAATGGTGCTCAACATTGAGAAACTTTACTCGGCACAAGCAACTTTGCTCAGCATAGAACAACCAGAAAAACTATCTTTAAAAGATAAACAACAAATTACTTTGCCAGAGTGCCTACTGATCAAGTACCCTTTGAATTTCCTTAACTCAACTATTCACTTGGTTTTCTTGTTAAATATTCTTCATCAACAATAGATATGGTACTCAAAAAGATAACAATAGTCTCACCAATTAAGGTTTGACATCAATGAAAAAATAACAATTGCTTGCAATGTCACTTTCCAACAATCTCCCTCTTTGGCATTGATGGCAACAAAAAATATTAAAACAATGATTTATCAAGCATAGTTACCAACCAATCCAAAAATTCACCTGTGGTCCTTGATATGAACTAATCTTCATTAATTTCTTTAGCTTCATTCTGATTCTTATATGTAAAAAATTTCTCCCTCTGTGTCTGTAATCACACTATAATCATCTGTGTCTAATCATTGTAGACTCCCTCTGAGTAGATAGTGACTTCAATGTTTTCAATAGTAACTTCTGCCTTTATGTAATCTTTCCCTCTTTGTAATTTCTCTTTCTTGGCAATCTCTTCCTCTTTATAGGTAATCTCTCCCTCTTTGAAAAAAATGCCAAAGACATCAATATCTTTATCATGTAGATCTTTGGTATCATGGTGATCCTGTCATCTTCAGTATGACTGATTTTTTTTTTCTGTCCTTGTTCATCCTCACAACTTTAGCCAGCATCCTAAAGTGTGACTTATTGTGCATCAATGTGTTAGATATTCTAAATAAAATATTTTATGCAACAGTACCATACAAAACTTAATTAGCCTCATGAGCATCCTTGGGTAGTATTTTTGTGAATACATCTACTAATTGTTCTTTATTGTTCACATAATCCAATCTCACTTCTTTACTCTGAACTAGCTCCCTCAAGTAATGATACTTGATAGCTATATGCTGTGTTTGAGTTCATAATAGGATTTTTAGAAATATTAATAGAACTTGTGTTATCACAATATATGACAATTGGGTCAGTAAATTCTTCCTTCATACCTTTCAATAGTATCTTCAACCACACAATGATAGAACAATTAATTTCTACTACCACATACTTGACTTCAGCTGTATATTGTGAGGTGCATTCTATTTCTTGCTTGTCCAGGAGATTAATTTCTTACCCAAAAGAAATGCTCCACCAGTAGTGCTTTTCCTGTCATCAACATTTCCAATCTAGTCAGAGTCAATGTAAACTCTGAGTTAAAACTTGTCATTCTTTCTGTAGTATAGACCATAGTCCTCATTTCCTTTCAAATATCTTAGAATTCATTTGACTGCCATCATGTGATTTTCCTTAGGATTAGCATAAAACCTTTCTACAATCCACAAAGCTAGGGTAATATCAGGTCTACTATATACAACATACTGTAGTTTTCCAATCATTGACCTATAGAGTGTTTGGTTCACTTCTTTTGTGTCATCATCTTTTGTCAGCTTCTGTCTAGTATCCATGGGTGTACTCACTGGTTTGGACTCTTCCATTCCAAAAAATTTTAGTATCTCTTTGATATATTTAGATTGAGTGATATAGATACCATTCTTCATTTGATAAATTTGTAAGCCAACAAAGAATTTTGTTTCACCAAACATAGACATCTCAAACTCAGTTTGCATCTCTGTTACAAATTTTAGACATAACACATCTTGTCCACTAAATATGATGTCATCCACAAAATTTTTAGCTAATAATGTACCTTTTCTTTGCTCTGTCTTCAAGTACAGGTTGTTGTTGTCATTGGTTCTAGAAAATCCAATTTTGATTAGATAATTGTGCAATCTCTCATACCATGCTCTTGGTGCTTGCTTCAATCCATATAATTCTTTGTGCAATTTGCAAACCATATCCCTTTTGTTCAGGTCTAAAAAACCATCAGCTTCCTCAATATATACTTCTTCTAAGATTCCATTGAGAAATGCAGATTTCACATCCATCTGATAAACTTTGAATCCTTTATAGGCTACATAAGCAATTAAAGTTCTGACACCTTCCAATCTTGCAACTGGGGTGAAGGTTTCACCGTAGTCAATACCTTCCTCCTATGCATAACCCTTGCATACTAGTCTATCTTTTTTTCTTGTCACTTTTGCATGTTCATTTAGTTGGTTCCTGAATACCCACTTAGTGCCAATTACATTTTTATCCTTTGGCCTAGGTACAAGTGTCAAAGTTTTGTTCTTCTCAATTTGTTCAATTTCCTCATTCATTGCTTGTATCCAATCTTCATTTTATAAAACATGTTTTACTGTTTTGGGCTCAAATTCACATAAGAGACATGTGTTATTTTTCAACTTACTTCTTGTCATAATAGAAAAATCCTTTGACCCAATGATTTGGTCAAAATTATAATTTCTTCTCACATATTTTTCTAGGGTAGGCTTAGTCCTTGCTTTAGGTTCATCATTTGTATTCAGTTCTGGTTGATTCTGTGACTCGGCATCTCCATCAGATAGCTCAACATTCACTTCCAATTGCTTAGCAACTCCACTTTGTGACTTGGTAGGTGCATGTTGTTGTTTAGCAGTAGTCTCAGGTAGTGAATTAAAATCTTCCTCATCTAGATATATGAATGATTTGTAGCTTGTAGGCTATTGTGTACTTTTAGCTTCATTTCTTTCTGCAAACTCATCAATTCTTACATTTGCACTTTCAACAATTTTGTTAGTATTAGAATTCAAACATTTGTAAGCTTTTCTTTTCATTCAATAACCAAGGAATATTCCTTCTTCACCTTTAGCATCTAGTTTTCCATTTCTATTGTCTTTCAGTATAAAACATTTGCTTCCAAATACTTTAAAATACTTTACACTAGGTGCATAACCATACCAAAGTTTATAGGGTGTAGCATCTGTACCTTTCTTGATTTGAACTCTATTCAGTGTATAGATTGTAGTACTTATAGCTTCTTTCCAATACTTCTATGCAACATTTTTCTCCATCATTAGTGTTCTTGCATAGTCCATAATAGATCTGTTCCTTCGTTCAACAATACCATTTTGTGGAGGAGTCTTAGGTGTAGAAATCTGTCTCTTTATGCCTCAATCATTGCAGAACCTATTAAACTCATTAGAAATAAACTGTCCACCTCTGTCAAATCTTAAGCATTTCAAACTTTTGCCTATTTCCTTTTCAATTTTAGATAACTACCATTTAAATAACTAGAATGCATCATATTTTTCCTTGAGAAACATTACAATCATCATCCTTAAATAATCATCAACAAATAGAATAAAGTATCTAGCAGCACAATAGCTTCTTTTCCCAATGGGACCATAGAGATCAGTATGGACCAGTTCCATAATTTCCTCTGAAACATGTTTTTTCCTCTTGAAACTAGACTTAGTCATCTTTCCTAGTTGACATTGTTTACACATAGCATTCTCAGGTTTCTTTAACTTAGGTAGCCCTCTAACCTTTTTCAATTTACTTATGCTTACCAAGTTATCAAAGT
>MU227549.1:3431374-3450576 GCA_018584345.1 Thuja plicata
CATTCTCAGGTTTCTTTAACTTAGGTAGCCCTCTAACCTTTTTCAATTTACTTATGCTTACCAAGTTATCAAAGTTCACATGACACAACCTCTTATGCCATAACCAAAAATCATTGTACTATGCAAACAAACATGTTTCTAGTCTTAGGAGTTTCAGTAAGCTCATTTGATTCATCTTCGATCTCATTATCAATTTCCAAAGGTTCGTCAGGATTTGTAGTAACCTCCTTAATCTCTGCAATCTGACCACAATCATACATTTTCTCTTGAATCTTAAGCCCCCCTTCTGAGTGTCAGTTTTCAGCTCCCTATTTTTGATCAAAGTGTCCTCTTTTTCATTATCTCTGTTATCTTTTTCCTTTGTCTTCCTCTTATCAAGGGTATTGTCTTCCTCATCATAGGTAAGAACAAAAAGGAAGAGAGTTTAGGGGAAGGAGACCCGCAGAAACAATAACACCAGTAGGAAAAGAATTGTTCTTACCTCTGACGAGGAAGACAATACCCCTGATAAGAGGAAGATGAAGGAAAAAGATAACAGAGATAACGAAAAAGAGGACACTTTGATCAAAACTAGGGAGCTGAAAACTGACACTCAGAAGGGGGAAGATTTTATGGACCAGAATAAAGATGGGGATTCTGGGTTCAAGGAATATCCTGATAGTCTGGAAAAATGGGATCATACTAAGAAAAACAACAAAGGTATTATCAAAGATTTTTCTGGATTGATTAATAACATGTATAGTGATCAGGTTATTTTAAAAAATCAAGTTGAGAAAACTCAGGAGGACATGAAAATTCTCAACAGAATGGGGATAGGGGATAAACTAATGGTTGAGTGTCTGAAGGAAATGAGAGATGTTGTTGGCAATTCGGAAGCTCAGGCTGAGTATTCCAACAAGGTGGAAATCGTGGAAAAACAAATAAATCATATTAAAGACAAGATGGAAAAGGATAACAGGGATGAAGAAATTAAGAGTGTGCACTAAAAAGTTAAAAGAATGGAGGCATCTATTAAAAAAATAGGGGAACAATATCTCATAAGCCTAAAAGCTTACTGTGGTCATGCACAAATTCTTATGGACAAAATGGAAATGATCAACAAGGAAAAAGATAGTAGTATAGTGGAGAAGACGGGACCAGGATCGCATACCAGAGCCAGCGCTGAGAAAAAGAGTCCAAAGGAGGACAAAGAAATAGAGGAGCTGAAAACTTTGGTCAATAACATGCAAATCATGGTCCTCGAAGCTGAGGACATGGTTAAAGAGATGTAGCTATTCTTTCTGCGCTCCTGGTTGGGTTTTTTGTTGTCCCTGCTATCTTCTGTTGTTTCTTTGGGAATTTTTCTATTCGAATCGATGTTTTTATTTTCCTTCCTATTTTGATGCTATGGCATAGTTGTTTATGTTTTTAAACTGTTTATCTTTAAATTCTAGGTTGCAGGTCCTTGTAAAACCTGCTGTACTCTTTGGTTTTTTGTAAAGGTTTCAGGTCCTTGTAAAACCTATTTTTACTTAATCAGAACATGTTTCTTTAGATAAATCTAGATGAAATAAGTTACCTTTGGTCTGATCACCAGTTCCAACTAATTCTCCAGTAGAATCATAGATCTTTGCCTTTCTATGATGGAATTCAACTTTGTAACCAGAATTGTTCAACTATGCAACACCCAGCAAATTGTATTTTAGATCATCAACCCAATACACATCATCACATCTTATTTTGTCAGTCAGGTTAATCAATCCATTACCTTTGATAAGACATGCTGAATCATTACCAAATTTTACATATCCTCCTTTAGATTGGTTTAATGTTTCAAACTTATCTTTGTCACCAATCATATTATAGGAACAACCACTGTCAATGATCCAACGATAATTTTTTCTCATATAAGATATTAGTGCAATTTTCTCATCATCATCAAAATATTCTTTCATTGCAACATAAACAACTTCTATATCATTGTCATCAGAATTATCAGTGTCATTGTCAGAAGTTTCTTCAGCAATATAACAAGATTTCTTACCATTGTCTTTGTAGTCCTTATATTTCCTGAAGTCTCGGTCATCCTTTCTATCTTTGTATTCTTTGTATTTGTTGTCCCTTCTTTCATCTTTTTCATTTTTGTCAGGACATCTAGCAGCTATATGACCAACTTTGTTGCATGAAAAACAAATAATAGGAAGTTTACCTCTGTATTTTCTTTTTCCTCTGGAGAGCCTTTTTTCCATGAGTGCTTCAATTTCTTCAAGATTATCATCAAAAGTGTCACTATAGCTATCCACATGTTTCTTTCCTTTCTTATATTTATTTAGAACCATCTATGATCTAAAAGCAGAATCAATCCCTTGTGGATTATAATTGTCAAAATTTGACATTTCAAATGCAGTGAGTCTGCCTATCAGATTTTCTAGATTCAAATTATTCTTAGGAGTACATCTCAATTCTTGAATTGTAGAAACTCTAATAGCATATACAGGAAGTAAAGTTCTTAGTACCTTGCTCAAACTTATAAATAGTTCCATTAGCCCCTCTAATGGCATTTACAACTTGTTTTATTCTACTATAGTATTGAATAACATTTTCTCCTTGCATTTTCATCTCAACAAACTTTCCTCTTAGACTTTTTGATTTATCTCTCAACACATTTTTGTCTCCACCATAGATAGATGCAAGTTTGTCCCACATCTCTTTTGCATTTATGCAGTTCTTTATATCATCAAACTCTTAATAGCTCAATGAGGAGGCGATCTCCAACATTGCTTGATTGTGCTCTTATTTTTCTCTTAGTTGTACAGCTGAGAGAGGAGTAGTAGGTGATATGTAGTCATGTTCAATAAGTCACTTAGCATCATCTCCAATACCATCCAAATGTAGTTTCATCAAGATCTGCCATGCAAGGAAGTTATCTTTGTTCAGCTTGGGAACTCCTTATACATCTTGATCTTTTCGCTCCAAGTACCTTCAAACTATTTTTAGGAGACCAAAGCTCTGATACCAATTGTTAGAATGAATTTATAATAATTGAGAGGGGAGGGGTGAATCAGTTATCCTTAGGTCTAGATGTAGCAAATAAAAACTTTCTATACTTCAGATCTACTCGGCAACAGTAGCACAAATCAACAACTTTAATCATGCAGTTTACTGTTAATTGAAATTAGCTTGTAGTAACATAACAATAAAGCAATCCATAAGCATTAAAAAAAGTTGACACAAGTATTTAATGTGGAAATCCAATATGGGAAAAACCACCAGTAACATGCTACCAAGTTTTCACTCTTCTGAAGTGATGCCCTGTGAGGAGCCAACCCTTTTAAAGGTTATAATAACACACTCCTAGGTGTGACCTGGTTAAAGGATGTAATCACCCTATCAGGAGTGGCCTTGTTCGAGGACTTAGAACATTCCAATATGAATGTCACCTTGTTAGAGGATTTACACAAATGACTGCTAAATCAACCACGTTAAAGGATTTAACTGATACAATAGTAAGAAAGTAATGAGGAGTTGTGATCTGGTACATACAACTTACTTTGCAAATTCAGATCCAATTACAACTCTAATGTTAACTTACTGGATAGCCTACATTGTCATTTCAACCTTCTGATCTAATTGGAAATCCATCAAGCAATCACATATGCAACACTTTGCCTCTTCCTTTTCCTTCTCTGCTAGATCATGCCAAACAATAAATCAACTATGAAAACCTTTTGCATACACATACATTCATCCACACACAATGAATAACCCCTAAGGTTATCATATACCTCTCTGTCTAGGTCAGATAAATCTTTTTTCCACTTAAACAAGATCATAGATCTTAGGTTAGGTCAGATCCAATGGTTCATCCCATCTTTACTTCTCCAAAGTATTCTTTAATTAAATCTTGAAACCATGCATTAATTACGGTTACCCATACATTAAATAATGTGGATCAATCTTTAATTAACATTACATATCCCAAAAAAATCAACTAAGTTGGCCAAAGATCTCAAATCTCATCATTAATCCAATTACTATAAGTCGGCCAACATCACTATTTCCACTCAAAAATTTCACTTTTTCCACGAGAGATAAAATTAAGTTTGTGAGTTTTAAATGACATGATGGTGGTGTTGTAAGATTTGGTGACAATACTCCTAAACTTATTATTGGAATTGGATCTATTTCCTTGGATGGAAAGACTGACACTGACAATGTATTACTTGTTGATGGACTTAAGGACAATTTGTTGAGTGTTGGACATCTACTGGACAAGGGTTATCAAATGAACTTCATAAATAGAAAGTGTACTATCAAGAGAAAAAGAGGAGACTTGATAGCATTGGGTACTAAATACAGAGGTAATGTATTTGAAATGAACACATCTAAAGCTTCTTGTTTTGTTGCAAAGGTTGATGATAGCTAGTTATGGCACAAAATATTTTGTCATGTTACTTTTGATAAAATTGTGAAGGAAAGTATGACAAAATAAGTAAGAGATCTACCTAAAATTGTAAAGCCATCTTACACTATGTGTAGAGAATTTGTTATGTGGAAACAAACTAGAAGCACTTTCAAGAGAAAAGATTATTTAGCAAAAGGGAAGCTGGATGTGGTGCACACATATCTATGTGGTCCTACATGAACAAGATCATACTATGGTGAAAGGTATTTTATACTTTTTGTTGATGAATTTTATAGAATGGTGTGGGTTACATATTTGAGAGAGAAATATGAATCATTTGATAAGTTCAAGTTGTTCAAAGAAAAAGTTGAGAATGAATCTGGTTTAAATATTAAATGTTTGAGATTAGACACATGAGGAGAGTTTACATTATAAATTTTTAATACAAACTATGAAGAAAATGGAATACATAGATAGACTTCAGCTCCTAGAACTCCACAACAGAATGGGATAGTAGAGCGAAGAAACAAAACCATATTAGATGCTGCAAGGAATATGTTGCTGGAAGGAAATGTATAACATGTTCATTGGAGAGAAGTACTTGGCACTCTTGTGTACACATTAAACATAATTTAGATCAGAGAAGGTACAAATAAAAATTCTTATGAATTATGGTTTGATCATGCACCTACTATGAAATATTTTAGAATATTTGGTAATAAATGTTACATCAAAAGAGATGATGAGATAGGAAAGTTTGATGCTAGAATTGATGAAGGAATTTTTCTTGGTTATTCCACTAAGAGTAAAGCATATAAATGTTTCAATCTGAGACTTAGGAAACTAATTGAAAGCACAAATGTGAGGATAGATGAAAAATTTCAAATTTAGGAAAGAATTTATAATTGTGGTCAGATAAACAAAATAAAGAGGATTTGTTGCTGAACCTAAAGGACCCTTGATGATTGATAATGAAATTGAAGAAGAAGAATAGGCAGAAGCTATTGAGACATTAAAGACAACAAGCTATGTCAAGAAAAACCACCCTGAAGACCAAATTATTGGTGATGCAAATGAAGGCATGATGACTAGATCTAAATTCATAAATGGGATCTATTTAATTTCTCAAGTTGAACCAAGGACTACTGATGAATCATGTAAAGATGAATCTTAGACTAAAGCCATGGAAGAGGAACTAGAACATATAAAGGAGAACAATACTTGGGAATTGGTTCCAAAATCTAAGAACAAGAATGTGATTGGCACTAAGTGGGTTTTCAGAAAAAAAATGAATGAGGAAGGCACAGTGGTAAGAAACAAGGCTAGACTAGTATGTAAAGGATACTCACAATAAGAAGGCATAGAGTATGAATAAACTTTTGCACCTATTGCTATATTTGAAGCTGTGCGACTATTCCTTTCCTATGCTACACATAAAGACTTCGAAGTGTATCAGATGGATGTGAAATCAACATTCTTGAATGGTGATCTAGAAGAAGTATACATTGAGCAACCTAATGGTTTTCCTTTGACAGATGATGAAAACATGGATTGCAGACTGAAGAAGGCATTGTATGGAAAAAAACAAGAACTGAGAGCATGGTATGCAAGATTGGATAGTCATGGAATCTTAATTAAAGAAGTTTTTGTTGATGATATCATTTTTTGATGAAATGATAAAATGAGTAAGAAATTTTATAAAGAAATGGAGAATGAGTTTGAAATGTCAATGATTGGTCAGATGAAATTATTTCTTGGTTTTCAAATTAATTAGAGTAAGAATGACATATTTATATCTCAGACCAAGTATGTTAAGGAAATGTTGAAGAAATTTGGAATGGAAGATTGTAAACCCGTTGGAACACTCATGGTGACAGGGAACAAATTAACTAAAAATGATGAGACTCAAAGTTTTGGGTAGACTAAGTACAAATCAAGGATTGAAGGTCTACAATATTTGATGCACACTAGACTAAATATTACCAATATAGTTGGAATTGTGGCTAGATATCAGGTAGATCCTAAAGAGACACATTTTGCTACTTTGAAAATAATTTTTAGATATTTGAAAGAAACAGTAGAGTATGGATTATGGTATGAAAAATCAAATGATTTGACATTAAAGACTTTTACTGATGTTGATTGGGCAGGTAATGTAGATGATAGGAACAACACTACTAGTGGTGCATTTTACCTTGGAAAGAGGTTGGTTTCTTGGTTGAGAAAGAAGCAGAATTGTATTGCTCAATCTACTATTGAGTATGAGTATGTTGCTGCTACAATAAACTATACAAAAGTTGTATCCATTATGATAACACTAGCATAGTGAATATATCAAATAATCTTGTAATGTATTCAAAGACTAAACATATTTCCATCAAGTATGATTTCTTAAGGGAGAAAAGAGCAGATAGAGAGATTAAATTGGAGTATATTAGCACAAAGGAATAGATAGCATATATATTTACTAAACCATTACAAAAAGATGCTTTTCAATATCTTAGAGGCATGCTTGGGGTAATGGCCCCTCCCAGTGAAAACTAAATGATGCAGATGTGCATTACTCCAGTGGATCTCAGAGCTATATCATTCTCTAGACTTGATGTATATATCTACTCCTTAGGGGGAGTGATCGTAGGAGAATACTATGGAGTACATTTGGGTGGTCTTGCACCTAAATGATTGGACATGGAGATTTGAAAAAGATACATCTTATAGAAGACTACAGATGAATTATGGCACCCTTTGCCATTTCTTCCAAAGGAGGAAGAAATCTATGTGAAAATCCATACTATTTTGGTGAGATTTGTGTTGAGGATATTGAGAAGATTTTATTGAGAGAGAGTAATTTTGGGTTGATGCATATGGATTTTCCCATATGTTTCTGTCAATGCCAAAGGCAAATATTGTTGAATGATACCAGCTTTGGTTACTGGTCATGCTATTAATGTTCATGTTTTATCACTGATGTCAACATATATTTCTATGAAGTAGACAAACTAGCTACTTAACTAGATGAAGTGTACGGACACTGTAGGGATGATTTAAAATTATCAAAATTGGAATTATGTAGAAGGATGTGTGCTTACCTTATCCCTAAGGTTTCTTGACTTTATATTACATACTATGGATGTTACAGTTGACTTAGTTAAGACATATTTTCTGGATTGTAACTGCGATTATGCACAGAGTAGGTCTCTATGTTTTGGGTATATCTTTCTAGTGAAGATATTTAAGAAATTGTGAGCTTACTTATGGACAACCAACATATGATAGAGTAATGGGTTAAGTTTGATTATTGATTGGATACTGATGATGTCAGTTGTGGCATGTATTCTGGAGAAGACCTATTTCCTGGTCGACTTCAAATATGTAACATGTGAAATTAAATGTGAGCATGAATTGTGGATCTGAAAGTATACGTAATGAATTGTACACACATGAAATATTAAACATGTTATGGCACTGCCTTATTAATATTAAACATCTGTGGCATGCATTCCCTTGATAGTTATACTTGTTTTATATACTGTGTGTATCTTAGCAAGGGGCTATGTAATTATTTGTATGATGGAAAGCCTTAGTTGGCTGACCTAGTTAATTATGTATTAGGAAAGCTTAACTGGCCAACCTAATGAATTATTATAAGAAGGTATATATGAAAGATAAATTCTCGAGAAGAAGTGTGATAGAGAAAAGAAAGAGAAGAGTGAAAGCTGTGAAGCTTGTTGACTACTAGATACAAAGTGTTGGTGCTATTTCCTGTTCAGGATTTGTCTGGTAAAGTTTTGAGATCTCCTATCCTTTGTGCAATTCAAAGGTTCAAAATCATGGTTCAAAATTGTCCCTTGACATTGGCAAGTTATATCCTAACCATTAACTTGGTTGAAAATGGTCAAAAAACCTTGTGTCATCCTTCCTATTGCAATTTTGGTCATAAAACCCTAAGAAGTCAAATGTGTTCTAATTTCATGTTACTTTTTTAACTTAACTCTAGTCGAATGGGTTCATTTTTAAGTAGTCATTTTATCAAGTTGGCGTTGTCTAACCCTGTGATCATATTTATTTCCCTAAATTCCTAAGTCCACTTATTTTGTAAAACTCGTTAAGTGTCATTTTGTTTTTCTTAAACTAACGGTTGTTGGTTTCCCTCATAACAAAGATGCACACGAAATAACTATCAAGGGAATGCACTGTAAAGCCATGTGGAATATGGCAGGCCAGATTGTTATCATAAAGGTCAAGATAAAAGGAGGACAAGTTAGATTTAATCTAATGGCTGGCGTAAAGCCTTATGGTGAAGATGTAGTTGAATTACTCATCAAGGGAAAGCGACAAGATGACATGTGTCATGGGTGGGTCCAAAGAGCTACAGAGATGAGTTGGATAGTGTTTACGTCAGCCTCAAATCTAATGGTTGTCATTTATTCCATATAAAGTAACTATTGAAGATGGTGACATTAAGGGAAAGTGACAGCTTGACATCTGTCCCAGTTGGGTCCAAGTAATTATGGAAGTGAATAAGACAAAGCTTACATAAGATTTCAATCAATGGTTATCATTTATTTCATGTATACTGATAGTGAAGCTCACAGCTTCAAGGGAAAGCAACAACTTGACACATTTCCTATGTAGGAAAGACTTGTATAAGCCATCAGATGCAATGAAATACATTAGAATCAATGGTCATAATTCAAAGATACCAGTTCAATGTTTCTGAACCATTAACCGCGAAGAGTTTAAAGTGGACTAAAGTATTGGCGAACATGTGTTCTCTAAAGTAAAATTTATATCTCACCAGGGATGGGATTGATATTTACTTAGTTTTTCTTTGTTTTCTCGACACAATTATTGAGTTACGAAGAAAACATGGAAGTTGTAGTGGTCGAATTCAGAGTTGTTTGCAGAACGGGTATTTTTCTGGTGTGTTTTTAGTCTACCTCTTAAGTTCTGAATAATTAATAGGGTTCACAATATTGTCCATCTTGTCATATTGCTAAATTGTTAAAACTGTAGAGATTCTATTATGAAATGTCACCTAGGAGAGAGTTCTCGGGCAAGGAAAATTATCAAGACAGAAATGTCTATGATGATTTTTTACAATAATTTCTTGAGTCAACCAACAATCCAACTCAAGAAAAATAGATGATTCCCAAGAACCCATGAAACAAGATTGGTGATGGTCTATATGATCTAGGGCAATGGACTAGGGATGGAAATATAGTAATGGCGGGTCTAGAACTGTTTAGGATGCTTTTCAGTCAAAGGCATGCGTGTGTCAAAAATAATAATGTATGGCAATTTGATGTAGGTAAATTGGTCGTGCCTAGGGTTTTTAGGGATATAGATATATTAATGATATTGGTCGATAAATATGATAAAACAACTAGGGTAATCAGGGGCAAAAATGGTTACATTATGATCAACATAACTGCTCATGAAATTAAAAAATATTTTTAAATTGAATGATGAAAATAGCCCTATGGATACTATTGATTTCAAAGAATTCAGAGAGATATACCAAGTTGAAAGGGATTATTTAAGAAATGGGCACTTGATAGATTGTTTTAACAAAATTGGATATTTGGTTGTGCTAGGATAAAATACCAAGGAGCCATTCAAGTTAGACTACTTTGCTCCACAGGCCATAGGAGTTTACAATGCCTTGTGTTAAATTTTGGGTGATGATCAACAAAAGGAGATGCCCATCCACTATATGTACATGGTAGTACATATTTTACACCCTCATCTAGTAGTGACCTTTGATTTCACTCATTATGTGGCAATCTTGATACATGAATGCTTGATCGGCATCCAATCCAAAAAGGTAACTAAGCCTTTCACTTGGTATTCTTTTCTAATGTACATGTTGTTATACAAGGAGGCAGGATTTTTTGAAAAGGAGATGGAGTTGGTCAAGATCAAAGATAATGAACAAATAGTAGTGCAATTGTGGAATGCAGATATGACTTTGGACAATCAAGATGCAAGTTATATTACTTTTGATAGATGCTTTGCTACTAGAATCAAGAATCTTTTGTTGGATGATGATACTAGGATACCTATATCACTGTTAGAATTATTAAGACCTAAAAATTATAATCAAAAGTTGAGAATTGTAAATAATTGGGGAGATATCATCTTGTATCTAGTTTCTACAGTTTTTAGAGTATATGGTTTCAGGGGAATCCCTTATGTATTGCCTTACAGAGTGGCTATGAAATTGGGATTGGCTGAGATAATCAGACAAATTGGGGGCTTGTAGGATGAAGCATTGACTGGAAAAGGGAGAGGAACTATTTTTCCTACTATTACAATAGCCCATCAATTTATTATTACAAAGGGAGGATGGTCACACATGCACAAATTTATGGCCCCTTACCATTTAACCAAAACTTCATCCAGGTGTGTTGATCCTGAGGCTTTTATTATTGGAATGTTTAGAGAAAAGACAAAGTCTCTGGTATGGAACCATCAATTCAACTTTCTTGAAGATGTTATCATAAATGAATTTGAAATAATGGAGCAAGCCATTAGGAAATAAAAATGGATTGAATACAAGAAGAGCCTAGACTTTGTAAATCTCTTTGAAAAATTATATGACCCATTGAAGGTATTCCAACCTTGGCCTAAGAAAATAGATTCTCTGATGGGAATTTTTGAAGGTATCATGGAAGCATTGAATCAAAAAAGGGAAAATATCATACAAACTAAGCCAGAAAGGGAAAAATCTATGATGAGTAGAATAGCTCGAGTTAGAAATATTCCTTCTGGGAAATATGTGGTATATCAGAGAAAAGGTTATAAGGTTATATTGCCTCAAATAGAGAAGATTTTGGAGCCAAAAAGAAAAGGGCCAGTGGACCCCAGTACTCAATTACAACCTTGTCCCAAGAAGAAAAATGTAGAAGGAGAACAAAAAGAGAAATAGGAGGATGTGTACTCTCCTTCACAGTCTCCATTGTACATTGACAAGAAATCTATGACAGAGCAACTGGTGCATATGGGAAATGTTGGGAAAATATTTGTCGTAGCTCAAGAGCTACAAGAAGGTATGCCTGAAATCCCTAAAAATGCAACCTTAGAGATAACTGTAGTGGAGTATGCTAGAAATGAATTGGATCCTTTGACATTACAAGCCAGCAATCAATTACTCTCTGATGATAAGTTTGTTAAGACTCAAGCATTCCTACATTTTTTATGGATAACTTGTATAGATGAGTTTAAGAGAAAGTGCCAAGGGAAGCAATCTGAGCAACCTGAGAAGAACTATGAAGAGATTGAAAATGAGATCAAATTAGAGATGATCTCTAGATTTGAAATGATGACTCCTGAGAAAGGAAGAGCACTAGTTCAAAGAGAAAGGGTACTACTACTCCCAGAGTGGGACCTTGTAGATGCTTTTATTTTTGATGCAGTAACAAAAAAGACCAAGACTGTCTACACTACTGTGTTGGAAGCTAAACAAGCTTCCAAAGGAGTAAAATTTAGTGAGGATCATGCATCCCTTGTCATGTGGCACCCAATGAAAAGAGATCCCAAGAGGAATAATAAAGATGATCAAACTGAACAAGTGGGTAGCCTTATTGTAAGTAGTGTCTCGGATACATCAGTAACACAGGAAGCTAGCACCACTCTTGAGGTCACAAAGTTTAATTTAGAGGTGGAAAAAAGAAGAGATGAGGAGATCTTAATCCTAATTGAAAATTTTGAGAAGACATTGAAGGCATACAATTAGGAGGTATTGAAGTCCATTGAAAAAAAAAAGGCGATTGCCACCTTGAAAGGTAAGAAAAAGGCCCAAGTTACCCCTCCAATAATGCTAAAACATGATCCTCATCAAGCTTCTTCATCTAGTCCATTTGTGACTTATCCCCCATCCCCTGCACCAATAAGCCCCACTACTCAAGCATTCATTGATGCTAAGCAAGCCGAGTTAGAGGCTGCAAAGAACAAGTTGATTGCTGAGAGAACTAAGTTGGAGAAAGAAAGTGAAAAGGAGATTGAAGAATCCCCTTCATATAAAGAGGTAGAAGATTTGATAAAGAAAAAACATGTTGATAAGATATATTCCAACCTTAAGTAGTGTGCATTTGAAATTGATTTAGCTAATCGTTATCTAATGGGAAAAATAATTGCCAACATCATGGATTAGAATGATAAAGAAAAATAAAGTTGGGGATAAATAGTGGACCATTGGAAGTTGAAGAAGGCTGATGTGAAGACATTCTATTCCATTTCCAAGGAACAGAACAATGTTGATATTGCCTTGACCAATACTCACAAATGCCTCAAGCTGATGACAAACATAGAAACCAATAGGAGTATGGTCATTCAAAAGGTAGAGACTCTAAGAAGGGATTTTTCTAAAGATAAATATGATTTGTTCCCCAACATGTTCAGAAAGAGTGGGGACATAAAAAAATGAATCTCTATGGTTAAGGAAGTTCAATGAGGCACTGACAAACCTGAAAAATAGTATTATTATATTAAAAAATACAGGTTGGTTTGTCAAGACTATTGAGGTTATCACTAACGCCCCAACATTTTTTGAATTTTGGGAAGCAGAGGTTGAGAAGGCTTATGTTGGTTGGGAGGAATTCAACACTCAAAAGGTGGTTGTTATCAGTTTCAAATGGCCAAGTGATGAGGTGTTCACTTCTTGGAGAAGCTAGTATCAAGTAGTTGATCCAGTAACAGAAATTGGTTATGTATGAATAAAAACAAATCCAAGTGGTTGTATTACAGTTAGAAAAGATGAGTGCAGAGTGCCACATCAACAAAGATGAAAAATCCCAAATGATGAAGGCCTAACATTTTGAAGCAGTTACAAGTGTTCAAGCGGTCCAAGGACAAAGCATCAAAAGTGTCTTATACAAGGAGTGGTTTTTCTTTCTGCCTTCCTTTTTGTCTTGTCTAAGAGGTCTAACTTTTGTCTTATAGCTTAGTCATATGATGCTTGTTTCATCTTTCATTCTTGAAACATTCCAAGATTATTAAGGCTTCCTTTAAGTAGCTAGTTGTAATATTGTAACGAGGATGGTAAATTAAAAACTACAAAGCAGACTTCTGAATTGTGTCTGAGATTTGGTTTTGAGTCTTTTGAATGTATTGATGTCAAGATTATATTAATTAAATATAATGGAATCTCCATTTTTACACCAATGATGTCTTTTTTTATTTGATTTTAGTTATTGTATGTTCAATTTGTAAGGCAATTTGAGTATACTGATTATAAGGTAACTATGTCATTGTTTGTGAGTTGCTTTCAAGGAGACTTTAAATATTGTAGGTAATTGTAGAGGGTTAGGGTTTATGTAGGAATTTGATAAAGGGGTGTGAGGATGAGAGGATAGTATGTAAGGAATTCCATCTAAAGTTTTGTTAATATTTCAATTAACTATCCTTGATATATGTGTATTTATTTTGACTCTATGACCCATGATTAGGCACTGGCCAAAATGTTGATAAGTGGTTGTTACCATCAATCTAATATTAATAAATCTTTATGTTTCTGTTATCTCAAATACATGTCTAGTTAATTGTAAGGAATACAATTCACTTTAGGGATTCATTGAAGAGAGAATAACTTCCTAGTTCTGAGAGCTTAAAAAGAAGAACGTTTAGAAATCCTTAATCCACTGTAAAATTATTTGTAAATCAGTGACTGTGAAGATAGGTGCACCCACCTTCATTTTTAGAACTCAAAGTGAAGAAGGATAGAATCCTTGTTAATTAGCCTTGTTCATGTATGAATCTAAGTTGGGAATAGCTGGCCAGGCATTTATTGTTGTTTGAATTTATTCCTACAAGAAAAAGAGCTAACAAATTAGCGACTCTGCTGGGGACTTTCTGTAATAATCTAGGATTCATGTTCATAAGAGAGTTTTGTCCTTGCAATTCTTAGAATTAGTTTGTTTTCCTCCTAATTATTAAAGCAAGTCTCCTCTACTTGTCTATCATGGCACACTATTTGAAAGTCTTGGTCCTGAAAATGATACAGATCTTGTCTTAGTTGGAATAATTGGTAATTCTAAAATCTCTAATATGACCCCTTGTCTATTTTCAAGAAGAAAATCAACTTCATGGAAAATATTTGCATTAATATGGGCTGTGAAGAATCATTTTCTTGAGATTACCAGGTGAGGATTTATCAAGCAAACTTTATTTTCAAGTTTCATTCTAACTTATTTCTATAAAGGGGAACCTGAATTACCACAAGACACTTGATCTTTACATATATTTATCCTCTGAAAAGAGGTGGTGACTCTAATCTCTACAAATTCCAGCGTGGTACATTTACATATTTCAAAAATATTTTTCTATTCTAAAAAATGAGTAGACAGAAGAATACCAGATCATACTTTAGAGAAAATCCCAAAATCAATGTTGGAGAGGAACTCCATACACCTCAAAGGAAATGGTCTAAGAGAGGCACTTCCAAGTATAATTCCCAACATACTTCTAAGGGTGGAGATTCCCATCCCTGAAAGAAAACATCTTCATTTGAAGATGCAGGACATGCGGGGCCAGCTGATGCTTTCAGGATGATGCCAATTTTGATCCTTCCAAGGATAGAGAAAATGCTGATATGGGTTTCTTCCCTAGAGAGGAAAACCTTGCTCCACCAAAAGAGACCTCTGCTGCTGAAACAACTTCATATGAATCTTATAAACTGCAAGATGAAATTGTGGCTTTGAAGAGAAAAAAGAAAGAACAAGAAAAGGAAATAGCTGAAGGAAAGGAGAAACATGGAAAAATGATATATGAATTGTTGTTAGAAAGGGAAGAGATCTTAGCGGAGACCAGAAGGAATGACCTCAAGGCAAAGAGGTTGAGTCAAGAGGTTAAAAGTCTAAATCTAGAATGTTTTGGCAACCTTGATGACTTGAGAAATAAAATCCCAAATAAAGCCCTAAATCTTGACAAGGATGAATTTGAGAAGGAAGGACCTGTTATTAGGAAATTGTTCCCATATGAGACTGAAAAAAATGCAAAAATCAAAATGAATACTAAGGATGTCCCTGATAAGGGTAAGCAAAAGGTTGTTGGTGTGACTATAGAGGAGCCTAAGAAGAATTCCACTATCCCTATAGTAGTATCCCAAGTTGATCTAGAATTAAAATAGGCCAGAAAAGCCAAGGAGGATTTAGCCAAGCAACTAGAGAAGTTAGAGTTAGAGGCTATTGCCGCAGATATGTGAATGAAGACATCCTTTTTACATGCTACTACTGACATTTCTGCAAGTGGTTCTATACCAGTTAATCATGGAACACAAACACAAAATCAATCTGCTGGTTTAAACCCAATGAGTCAAGGGGGTGTTCCTAAGATACCATCTTCTGGTTTGAATTCAAATATCAAGAACTCTGTCCCAATTGTAAATGCTCAGCCCAGTGGTCCTGGCCCAAGCACTCAAGTTACTAATCCTAAGAAAAATGTTCCACCACCTATTGAACATCAAGAGGGAGCTATTGGACCAAATGGTAATAGTGAGTTGGGAAATTTCCAGAGAAGGCCTGTCCACATGAACAAATACAGAGCTCTCTTCTTTGAGGGCATTCCTGGTCACCCTAATGTGATCCCCAATGACGTAAGAGATAGAATCCCTAGTTTTACAGAAATAATATTGTTACTTGTGAGGAGCATCTCAAAGCTTTTAGTGATAAGATAATTGACTTTGAAATTGAGAATGAGGATGTCATTATGAAGCTTTTTGTTCAATATTTAATTGAAGATGCTAGGGATTGGTTTAGAAATTTACCAAATTATAGTATTGCTTCCTAGGATGAGTTTACAAAGTCTTTTAGGGAATAGTATAGGGAGCATGTTAATTCTTGATACATGTTAAATGAGTTTAATAACATTAAGAAGTTCCCCAATGAAAGTATGGCTGATTTTAACAGTAGATTTCAAAAGGCCATGAATAAACTTTCCCAAGTCTTAAGGTTAGATGAACAAGTGTGCCTTACCACTTATATCAATGATACAGAAGGAAAAATGTCCTATTTACTCAAAGATAAAAACCCTACAACCTTAAGGGATGCCTACAAAATAGTAATTGACATTGAGAGCAATAGGAGAGCATCGGGGAAATTGGGGAAGAGGGAAGACAATAAGCTTTCCAAGGAGAAGGGACTAGCCAATAAAAGTGTCAAAGAAGATGATACAGTGGATAAACTAGTGAGTTTAGTAAAAGACCTTGCTGCCAAGATGGATAAAAATTATAGAGGGGGATACCATGATAATAAATACCCTAATCAAAGATTTTACAAACAGCCTAACCTGAGGGATTACCCCAACAAGACAAATTGGAATAATGGTAAACCTATCCCTGATGGGAAAGATAACCCAAAGGCCAAGGAAACCCCAGATCCCTTAAAGAGGAATAGTGGCAACTATGTTGAGAATACTCCTTGGTGTGATGCTTGAAACATGCCACACTCTTCCTATTAATGTGTAGTGGCCCAGGCACTGTTTGATCAAACAGAGGAGAGAGAACAAGAAGGTCCTGCTATCAATATGTTTACTATGAAGAAACCATACTCATGGCTCTCTGGTACTGGATCATTTTTTGATAGTTTGTCTATAGAGGATAAATCTTGTTCTGAACATCAATTACAAAATGCAACCTATGAAAACTACCAGGATGAAAATGTTTCACAAGTAACTATAAATACGGTGGGTAATGATAGCTCACAATCTCATTTTAGGACCCCCACTAATGAAAAAAAGAGGTCTTTAAATGTTGCAGAAATTAATCAGGCAAGAAGTGCTTACAACTTAAGAAATAGAACAGTACAACCAGTTCAAGCTAAGCCTATTCTTTTTTATCTAAAAGGGGAGCCACCTAGAATTACTAAAAATTCCAATGTCGGGGAAGAAAAGAGTGAAAATCATAAGAAACAAGTAGGGTCCTCTTTTTACCACACTAAAAATGAAGAAAAAGAAAAAGAATTAGAATCAAATGACAAGTTCAAAAGGGTAAAGAGAGTAAGTGATATATCTGTTGAATTGCCTCATTTTGACATGAAACATGCATGAAAGTTTCAGTTCCCCTTATGGAAATGATAAAAATAAAAGAGCATAAAGAAGTTTCTCTAGCACTATTAAAAGGGATAGATGATGTATTTGTTCCCAACCACGAGGAGATACCTTTGATACCAAATGATACCAGAGAAGATGGTCCACTAGTGAAAGGAAAAGGAAAGAGCAAGGAATTTTCTAATATTTGTATTGGAAATATAATAACTCAAGAACCGTTGTCTGTTGATCCATTTTATGTTACCTTAATGGTAAATAATTTCTTGGTAAAAACATCATGATTGATTCTGGAGCAGTAGCAAATGTGATGTCTTATCATGTGATGAAGGAATTTGGCCTCCAAGTCACTACAGCTGTTGGGAGCTACTATGCGATGGACAACAAGGAAGTTCCTATGATAGGAACATTCAAAGATATTGAGGTGAAAATTTATTCTTTCCATGAGGCAACCTACAGAATATGCATAGTGGTAGTGGATACTAAACTATATTATGGTATGCTTTTATCAAGGCAATGGGCAGAAGTAGTAGGAGGAAAGATGCAATTAGATTTATCCTATGCAACCATCCCTGTAATTGGGAATGAGGTCAAATTATACATGGAACCCCGGTCATCTGTTATGGTGAAGGCAGTTCCACTTGAAGAATTGAATTTTTGCGTAAATGTTGATATGTAAAATTTTATTGTTGAAGAAGTTAAACCACAATTAAAAAATACAGACCCAATTGTGAATGAATTACTGTTGCAAAAAAATGGACTATGGAAAATGTACTTTGATGGAAGATTTTCAAAAGAAGGATCAGGAGCAGGAGTCTTGTTTATTTCCCCATCAGGTATCACTTTCAAGTATTCCTTCCTGCTAACTTTTCAATGTACAAACAATACTACTGAATATGAAGCTTTGATCTTGGGAATGGATATTGCTATCAAGCATGGTATTAAATGTTTAAAAGTCCATGGAGATTCCCAATTGATGATATCTCATATTAGGGAACATTATGCTGGTAAAGATGATAGACTCAAATTATATAAATATGCTCTCTAGGATAGGATAGAATTCTTTGATGCCTTCAATATCTTATGGGTAGAGAGATAAAATAACATAATGGTAGATTTCCTGGTGTGAGTGTCAAATGATGCACCTTTTGCCTGCGAAACAACACTTCAATAAGTCATTATATTAGTGAAAAATAGCATTAAAGAGCAACGGTTAGATACAAATCACTAAAACTAACTTATTGCTCCCTATCTAGGAAGAGTTTGAAAAATGCCATAATCATGCCCTCAGATTATGCACCATTTAGTGACAATACACTCCTAAGAATGAGATATTTAATTGAAAACTAAGCTAAATGATTAGAAAACATGTAATGAAGCTATGAAAACTGACATTATAACAATGCATGTAATTGAAACTAAAATTCTATAGATATCTAAACAACATAACAATGCAATTTAACTCTAAAAATAAGGGCCATTTGATCTCAAAAATTCTTTCTATTTATAGAAAAAGAGGTTGAAAATGGGTGGTTCAGATGCAAAGCTGAAGAGAGGTCACGATTCCACTAGAAGAGAGCACATAGATTGTGCTTCTTCAAGTGCATGAAATTGTGACACTTGTCACAATATTATTGGGTTGAAAGTATTGAGGAATGTGACCATTTAGGGAAGAGAGCCAAGAAGACTCTAGAAGATAAGGCTCATAAAGAGGGTGTAAGAGGCATTTATGAGGATGGGCTTGAGTCAAATGCATTAAATGCAAGTATTTAAGAGG
>MU227549.1:3459703-3478986 GCA_018584345.1 Thuja plicata
ATGGGGAGAGACATGGGCTTAAGGAATCTTCATTAATGAGGCATTAATGAGAGCCTTAAAGAAGCATGGGAAGGGTGTAAAAGGGTGGCTTGAGAAAGTGGACTTGGAGAGAGTCAAGCTTGAGAAAATTGACTCTCCCAAGTGGGTTGAGTTGTTAATCATTCCTTAATGGAATGTGAAAGTATTAGGAGGGAGGTTAGAATTAGATTAGCAAGGGGGGAATAGGTTGGGATGGGTTAGAACCTAGCGTAGAAGTGGTTGAGATAGGTTACGTTAGGGTTTAAGGGAATATAAATGAAATGAATTAAACTTATTTAATTCATTCAAAAAAAGGAATATTAATTATTTAAGCTTTTTATTGCTTTTGTTAATTAATTAGGACTATAGCCATTTTAATTAAATTAATATGCTAGGGGAATGTGTTTGAAATGCAAGTGATGAGATAGATTAATTCCTTTATAATTAAATACTCTAGCCATTGTTTGAATTTGATAATATTTGATTGGTTGAAATTGATTTGAATTGTATGGTTGAAGTAGTTAATATAAATTAGTGATAAAAATCACCTAGGACATTAAATCTGATTTGAAGAATTATGCCAAGCAGTAACAAGGTTGTTTAGACATAATCAAGGGTATGATCACACTTAGGGAAAATAGGGTCCATAGTTAGAATAGACCAAATTTAGGTGGTTACACCTGGCAAATGTTGCCCTAAAAAATAATGATGCTACTCTTACTAGCATGTCTGTGGTCGAAATAAAAAGTAGGCCTGCAGTTCCTGATAATATTCATAATTAGCAAGTTTTTGAGGATGATGATGATATTCTAAGGTTTATTGAGTGTGTAGACCAATACGATGGTCAGAAGATTGATTGTGAATCTCTAGTATCAATTGTGGATAATAAGGAATATGTTTTTGATCAAGAGGTTATCGAACTCAACGCTAATCACATTCCTAAGGGGTTGGTTGAATTGGAAGTCATGTTCAACATAAATAATAATTATATGACTAAGAAGTCCAATGATAAGGTGGGAGATTTGGACAAAGTTAATTTGGGATCTAAAACATCTCCCCAACTAGTCTACATTGGTAAAAAATTGGATAGCAATGTGAGACAAAATTTGATAAAATTGTGAAAGAAATACAAGCATGTTTTTGCCTGGTCTTATGAGGACTTGAAAGATTATAGAAAAGATCTTTTTGAGCATGATATCCCTCTTAAAGAAAATGTAAAACCCTTAAAGAAAAAATAAAGGCCTATTAATCCACTACTGGCTATCAAGATGTAAGCATAATTGATGAAACTAAGAGATGCAGACATTATCCAACCTATAAGACATTCATCTTGGGTTTCTAATTTGGTTCCTATGAGAAAGAAAAATGGGGACGTAAGATTATGTGTTGATTTCAGAAACTTAAAAGTAGTATCACTGAAACATAATTATGGACTGATGAACATGGAGGCTATGTTACATAAAGTCACTGGCTGTGACCTATTGTCTATGATGGATGAATTTTTGGGGTACAACAAGGTGCTGGTTAAGGAATTAGAACAATTCAAGATAGCATTTACTACTCCTTGGGGCACTTATGTATATGCTCGCATGCCTTTTGGGTTGAAGAATGTTGGTGCAACTTTTCAGAGGGCTATGGATGTGGCTTTTAAAGACCTTATAGATGTTCTAATGGTAGTATACCAAGATGACTTGACAACCTTCTCAAAAAGAGTAGAGGATCATTGGAATCATCTGGAAAAGGTGATTATAAAAGCATTGGAATATCGAGTGTTCTTAAACCCAAAGAAATGGCACTTTGTTGTCACAGAGGGGAAGCTTTTAGGACACATAGTGTCAAAGCAAGGAGTCAGAATAGATCCTGAAAGGGTAGAAGCTATTTAAAAGGTACTTCCACCCAAAAAATTGAAGGGCATACAGTCATTTCTAGGATAGAACAATTTTGTAAGACGATTTATCGCCAACTTTGCAGAATTGGTTAAACCTATTGTCAAATTACTAAAGAAAAATGTAAATTTTGAATGGGACCAAGAGGCTCAGTTAGCCTTTGAAAAAAAAGAGCAAGCTATTCAAGAAGTGCCAGTCCTTGTATCCCCTAATTAGACAAAGCCCTTTTCTTTTTTTACTTTTGCTTCATTCCATACTATTGCAGCAGTCTTATTACAAAAAGATGGTGAGGGATTTGAACATCCCATTACATTTTTTAACAATTCATTGCAGTCAGCTAAATTAAACTATCAATTTATGGAGAAAAAAGCATATTCTCTAGTGAAGGCAGTCAAGGCTTTTAGGCCTTATTTGGTATGTGCTAAAGTAAATGCATATGTTCCTCATGTTGTTTTCAAGGACATTTTGGTTCAGAATGAAGTAACAGGGAAAAGGTGTACATGGATAAATAAAATTCAAGAGTTTGATCTAGACATCCATATCACCAAATTAGTGAGGGGGTTAGGAATGGAAAATTTGATGACAAGAAAATTTGGATTTGGTCCAAGTTAACAGTGTTGATACTGATGAGAATTCCTTGACAAGTATTGAAATGCAAACTTGGTATGTTAAAATTGTGTATTTTCTAAAAATGTGAAATGTCCAGGTGATTTGAATGACAACCAAAGGAGGAGTTTCAGATTGCAAGCTCAAAAATATGTTTTGTTGCATGGAGATTTGTTTTAGAAAAATAGAGATGGGATCTTGTTACTATGTCTTGACAAAGGTCAATCATAGAAGGTATTGAAGGAAATGCATGCTAGAATCTATGGAGGGCACTATTTTGCTAGGTCAACAACTCATAAAATTCTAAGGGATGGATATTATTGGCCTTGTTTGTTTCAATATGCTTACACTTTTGTCAAGAAATGTGAGCCATGCCAAAGGTTCTCAAGTAAGATGAAGTATTTAGGAGCATTATTGTTAAACCCTGTAGTAGCAGAGGCTCCTTTTTCTATGTGGGGAATGGATTTTATAGGACATTTTGCTGAGAAATCAAGTGGGGGGCATAGTTGGATTTTGCTAGTAACTGATTATTTCAAAAAGTGGGTGGAGGCAATACCAACCAAAAGAGCAATGAGTGCTGTGGTAATTGATTTTGTGATGGATAATGTAATTACAAGATTTGGTGTTCCCCTCAAGTTGGTAATGGATAATGCCATGTGCTTTAGGTCTAAAGAATTTATTTATTTCTGCTCTAATATGGGAATTGTTATGTCTTATTCATCCCCATACCATCCTCAAGCTAAAGGTCAAGCAGAGTCCAGCAACAACAGTATCCTACAAATTTTGAAAAAGACTTTGGAAGGGAATAAAAGGGCCTGACATGTTAAATTGAAACTTGCCCTCTAGGAAGATAGGATCACTGTCAAGAAAGCTACTGGAAAATCTCCCTTTGAATTGGTTTATGGTATTCAATCAAGAATGCCTATTAATAATTTGCTCCCAATTTATAAGTTTATCCAAGATGAAGAAATTGAAGTTTCTGCACCTATGGAAGAAAGGAAGGTTTAGTTGGTAGAATTGGATGAAATAAGGAGAAAAAGCCAAAGAGAAAACATTAAATTGCAAAAAAAAATGAAATATTTTTTTGACAGAAGGGCAAATGAGAGAAAGTTTCAACCTGGTGATTTTGTACTACAATGGAATACTAGAGTTGAAGACAAAGGTAAACACACAAAGTTTGAATCATTATGGATAGGGCCTTTTGTTATATCTCAGATCTTTTGAAAAGATTCTTATCTCCTTAAGAGTCTGGATGATGAAGAAAAGAAATTGCCAGTGCATGGACAATTCCTTAAAAATTTCTTTAATTAACCTCTCTTTTCCATGCATAGTACTATGTATTATATGTATAGGTGTGTTTCCTTTCTATTGTGTGTTTGTTTCCAGTCCTAGGTGGGTCTAATTTGCTGTCTGCTTTCCTAGAGATCTGTGGTTCTTGTTATAAACTAGTATTTAAACATCCTCAGAGATAGCCACTCTTGGTGCTATTTCCTGTTCAGGATTTTTCTAGTAAAATTTTTAGATCTCCTATCCTCTGTGCAATTCAAAGGTTCAAAATCATGGTTAAAAATTGTCCCTTGTCTTTGGCAAGTTATATCCTAACTATTAACCTAGTCAAAAATGGTCAAAAACCCTTGTCTCATCCTTCCTATTGCAATTTTGGTCATAAAACCCTAAGCACTCAAGTGTGTTCTAATTTCTTGTTACTTTTTCACTTAAGTTTAGTTGAATGGGTTCATTTTTAAGTAGTCATTTTATCAAGTTGGCATTGTCTAACCCTGCGATCATATTTATTTCCCTAAAGTCCTATGTCCGCTTATGTTGTAAAACCCGTTAAGTGTCATGTTGTTTTTCTTAAACTAACAATTATCGCTTTCCCTCATAAAAATATGCACACAAAATAACTATCAAGGGAACACATCATAAAGCCACATGGAATATGGCGGGTTAGAGTGTTGTCATAAAGGTCAAGTTAAAAGGATGACAAGTTAGATTTAATCTAACGGCTGGCATAAAGCCTTATGGTGAAGATGTGGTTGAATTAATCATCAAGGGAAAGCGATGAGATGACATGTGTCACGGGTGGGTCCAAAGAGCTATGGAGATGAGTTGGATAGTGTTTACGTCAGCCTCAAATCCAACGGTTCTCATTTATTCCATATAAAGTAACTATTGAAGATCTCGGCATTAAGGGAAAGTGACAACTTGATATCTGTCCCAGGTGGGTCCAAGTAATTATGGAAGTGAATAAGACAAAGCTTATGTAAGATTTCAATTGACGGTTGTCATTTATTTCATGTACACTAATAGTGAAGATCTTAGCTTCAAGGGAAAGTGACAACTTGACATGTGTCCTGTGTAGGAAAGACTTGTATAAGTCGTCAGATGCAATGAAATATGTCAGAATCAACAGCCATAATTCAAAGATACTAGTTCAATGTTTCTGAACCGTTAACTGCAAAGAGTTTAAAGTGGACTAAAGTAATGGAAAACATGTGTGCTCTAAAGTAAAATTTATTTCTCACTAGTGATGGGATTGTTATTAACTTAGTTTTCCTTTGTTTTCTTGACACAATTGTTGAGTTACGGAGCAAAAATGAAAGTTGCAGTGGTCGAATTCAGAGTTGTTTGCAGAACAGGTATTTTTCTACTGTGTTTTCAGTTTGCCTCTTAAATTATGAAGAATTACTAGGGTTTGTAGTATTGTCCATCTCGTCATATTGCTAAATTTTTAAAACTGTAGAGCTTCTATTAAGAAATGCCACTTAGGAGAGAGTTCTCAGGAAAGGAAAATTATCAAGATAGAAATATCTATGATGATTTTTTACAACAATTTCCTGAGTCAACCTACAATCAAACTCAAGCAAAAGAGATGATTCCCAAAAACCCACGAGTCAAGCTTCGTGATGGTCTATATGATCTAGGGAAATGGACTAGGGATGCATATATAGGAATGGCGGGTCTAGAACTGTTTAGGATGTTTTTAGTCAAAGGCATGCTTGTGTCCCAAATAGTAATGTATGTCAATTTGATGTAGGTAAATTGGTCGTGCCTAGGGTTTTTAGGGATATAGATTTATTAATGAGATTGGTTGATAAATATGATAAAATAGCCAGTGTAATCAGGGACAAAAATGGATACATTATGGTCAACATAACTACTGATGAAATAAAAAATGTCTTTAAATTGAATGATGAAAATATCCATATGGATATTATTGATTTCAAAGAATTCACAGGGATCTACCAAGCTCAAAGGGATTATTTCAGCAATGGGCCCTTGATAGATTGTTTTAACAAAATTTGAGATTTGGTTGTGGTAGGTAAAAATACCAAGGAGCCATTCAAGTTAGACTACTTTGCTCCAAAGGCCATAGGAGTTTACAGGGCCTTGTGTCAAATTTTGGGTGATGATCAAGAAAAGGAGATGCCCATCTACTATATGTACATAGTAGTACATATTTTACACCCTCATCTAGTAGTGACCTTTTATTTCACTCATTATGTGGAAAACTTGAGACATGAAGGCTTGGTAGGCATCCAAGAAAAAAAAGGTCACTAAGCCTTTCACTTGGTATTCTTTTCTAATGTACATGTTGTTATCCAAGGGGGCAGGATTTTTTGAAAAGGAGATGGAGTTAGTCAAGATAAAAGATGGTGAACAAAGGCCAGTGCAACTATGGAATGCAGATATGACTTGGGACATTCAAGAGGCATGTTATATTACTTTTGATAGATGCTTTGTTGCCAGAATCATGAATCTTTTGTTGGATGATGAACCTAGGATACCTATATCACTGTTAGAATTATTAAGACCTAAGGATTATAATCAAAAGTTGAGAATTGTACATAATTGGGGAGATATCATCTTGTATCCAGTTTCCACAATTTTTAGAGTATATGGTTTCAGGGGAATCCCTTTTGTATTTCCTTATAGAGTGCCTATGAAATTGTGATAGGCTTAGATAATCAGACAAATTGGGGGCTTGCAGGATGAGGCATTAACTAGAAAAGGGAGAGGAACTATTTTTCCTACTGTTACAGTAGCCCATCAATTTATTATTACAAAGGGAGGATGGTCACACATGCAAAAATTTATGGCCCCTTACCATTTAACCACAGCTTCATCCAGGTATGTTGATCCTGAGGATTTTATTATAGGAATGTTTAGAGAAAAGACAAAGTGCCTGGTATTGAACCATCAATTCAACTTTCTTGAAGATGTTATCAAAAATGAATTTGACATAATTGAGCAAGCCATTAGGAAAGAAAAATGACTTTCATACAAGAAGAGCACGGACTTTGTAAATCACTTTGACAAATTGTATGGCCCATTGAAGGTATTCCAACTTTGGGCTAAGAAAATAGATTCTCTGATGGAAATGTTTGAAGGTATCATGGAAGCATGGAATCAAAAAATGGAAAATATCATACAAATTAAGCCGGAAAGGGAAAAATGTATGATGAGTAGAATAGCACTAGTCAGAAATGTTCCTTCTGGGAAATATGTGGTATATCAAAGAAAAGGTTATAAGGCTGTATTTCCTCAAACAAAGAAGATTTTTGAGCCAGAAAGAAAAGGGCCAATGGACCCCAGTACTCAATTACAACCTTCTCCCAAGAAGAAAAAGATAGAAGGAGAAAAAAAAGAGAGACAAGTAGATGTGTACTCTCCTTAATAGTCCCCATTGTAGACTGACAAGAAATTTGTGGCAAAGCAACTGGTGCATATAGGAAATTCTGGGCAAATATTTGTCACAGTTCAAGAGCTACAAGAAGGTATGCCTAAAATCACTAAAAATGCAACCTTAGACCTAGCTGTAGCAAAGTATGCTGGAAAGTTATTGGATCCTTTGACATTACAAGCCAGCTATCAATTTCTCTTTGATGATAATTTTGTTAAGACTTGAGCATTCCTACAATTTTTATGGAGAACTCATATAGATGGGTTTAAGAGAAAGTGCCAACAGAAGCAATCTGAGCAACCTGAGAGGAGCTATGAAGTGATTAAAAATGATATAAAATTAGAGATGATCTCTAGATTTAAAAAGATGACTCCTAAGAAAGGAAGAGAACTAGTTCAAAGGGAAAGGGTACTACTACTCCCAAAGTGGGATCTTGCAGATTCTATTATTTTTTATACAGTAAGGAAAAAGACCAAGACTATCTACGCTAGTGAGTTGGAAGCTAAACAAGCTTCCTAAGGAGTAAAATTTAGTGAGGATCATGCAACCCTTTTCATGTGGCACCTAAGGAAAAGAGATCCCAAGAGGAACAATAAAGATGTTCAAGTTGAACAAGTGCGTAGCCTTATTGTAAGTAGGGTCTCGGATACATCAGCAACACAGGTAGCTACCACCACTCTTGAGGTTGCAAAGTTTAGTTTAGAGGTGGAAAAAACAAGAGATGAGGAGATCTTAATATATACTGAAAATTTTGAGAAGACATTGAAGGCATACAATGAGGAGGTATTGAAGTTCATTGAAAAAGATAAGGTGGTTGCCACCTTGTAGGGTAAGAAAAAGGCCCAAGTTACCCCTCCAATAACGCTAACACAAGATCCTCATTGACATTATTCATCTAGTCCATTTGTGAATTATCCCCCATCCCCTGCACTAATGAGCCCCACTACTCAAGCATTCATTGATGCTAAGCAAGCTGAGTTAGAGGCTGCAAAGAACAAGTAGATTGCTGAGAGAACTAGGTTGGAGAAAGAAAGTGAAAAGGACCTTGATGAATCCCCTACATATAAAGAGGTAGAAGATCTGATAAAGTAGAATCATGCTAATAAGATATATTCCAACCTTAAGCAGTGTGCATTTGAAATTGATTTATCTAATCTTTATCTAATGGGGAAAAGGATTGCTAGCATAATGGACAAGAATGATAAAGATAAAGAAAGTTGGGGATCAATAGTTGACCATTGGAAGTTGAAGAAGGTTGATGTGAGGACATTATATTCCATGTCCAAGGAATAGAACAATGTTGATATTGCCTTGACCAATACTCACAAATGCCTCAAGTTGATGACAAACATAGAAATCAATAGGAGTATGGTCATTCAAAAGGTAGACACTCTAAATAGGGAGTTTTCTAAAGATAAATATGATTTGTTCCCCAACATGTTCAAAAATAGTGGGGACATAAAAAATGATGTGCTATGGTTAAGGAAGTTCAATGAGAAACTGACAAACATGACAAATAGTATTATCATATTGAAAAATACAGGTTGGTTTGTCAAGACTATTGAGGCTATCACTAATGCACGAGCATTTTTTGAATCTTGGGAAGCAGAGGTTGAGAAGGATTATGTTGGTTGGGAGGAATTCAACACTCAAAAGGAGGATTTTATCAGTTTCAAATGGCCAAGTGTTGAGGTGTTCACCTCTTGGAGAAGCTAGTATCAAGTAGTTGATCCAGCAACAGAAACTGGTAATGTATGAATAACATTAAATACTAGCAGTTGTATTACAATTAGAAAAGATGAGTGCAGAGTGCCACATCAGCAAAGATGATAGATCCTAGATGATGAAGGCCTAATATTTTGACACAGTTACAAGTGTTCAAGCGGTCCAAGGACAAAGCATCAAAAGTGTCTTATATAAGGAGTGGTTTTTCTTTCTGCCTGCCTTTGTGTCCTATCTAAGAGGTCTAAATTTTGTCTTATAGCTTAGTCATTTGAAGCTTGTTGCATCTTTCATTCTTGAAAGATTCCAAGATGACTAAGTCAGCCTTTAAGTACCTAGTTATAATTTTGTAACAAGGATGGTAAAATAAAAACTACAAAGTAGACTTTTGAATTGTGTCTGAGCTTTGGTTTTGAGTCTTTTTAATGTACATATGTCAAGATGATATTAATGAAATACAATGGAATATTCATTTTTGCACCAATTATGTCTTTTTGTATTTTCTTTTAGTTCTTGTATGTTCAATTTGTAAGGCAATTTGAGTATACTGGTTATAAGGTAACTATGTCATTGTTTGTGAGTTGCTTTCAAGGAGAGTTTAAATATTGCAGGTTATTACAGAGGGTAGGGTTTATGCAGGTATTTTATACAAGGGTATGAGGAAGAGAGAATAGTATGTAAGGCATTCCATCTGAGGTTTTTTTAATATTTCAATTAACTATCCCTGATATATGTGTATTTATTTTGACTCTATGACCCATGATTAGGCACTGGCCAAAATGTTGATAAGTGGTTGTTACCATCAATCTAATATTAATCAATCTTTATGTTTCTATTATCTCAAATACATGTCTAGTTAATTGTATGGAATACAATTTACTTTAGTGATTTCTTAAAGAGAGAATAAATAGGTTATCCTTCCTAGTTCTGAGAACTTAAAAAGAAGAAGGATTACAAATCCTTAATCCACTGTAAGATTCTTTGTGAATCAGTGAATCTGAAGATAGGTGCACCCACCTAAGTTTGTGGAACTCAAAGTGAAGAAGGATAGCATCCATTTTAATTAGCTTTGTTCATGTATGAATCTAAGTTGGGAATAGAGGGTTAGTCATTTATTGCTATTTGAACTGATTCCTACAAGAAAAAGAGCCGATACAAAGTAGAGTTGATACATCATTGGAACTGACCAAGCAAAGATAGTTTCTATCTGACAGTTCTCTAGAATGTGTATTTTATTTATACACTTGATTTAGATTGTAAATCTTTGATGGTCGCTTTAACCTTCTTTGGGCAGTGTGCCTTGGAAGTGAGCCTACTATTTCCTTTGACTCCTAATAGGGTTTGTCTCCTAACAGGGACTGTGTACTAAAATTTTGTAACAAGATCTTAACATGACTAATATCTTTTAACAGGGATACTATACTCCTAGTACTTTATTTATGGGTGTTAATTCCCACCATGGTTTTACCTTTAACAATGTTTCCTTGGAAAAAAATATTGTGTTATGGTGTTGTCTATTACTATTTTATCATTTACATTTGTAGATTTGGTTTATAAAGTATAAAGTTTAATAATCTAGATTACAACTGATTCATCCCCCCTCTCAGTTGTCTTATGGACTGTTATTCCTAATAGTTTTTTCTCTTATGGCCTTTTCAGTATTTCATATTGCAAAAACTAGGTTGGTGTCTGAAAAGGATAAAAGTGAAAAAGAGAAAGTTTGAGGGAATAAACCCTCTGGGGCTCTTCAGGGTGTGAAATTCTAAAAAAAGTTTTGAACTTTGAAAGTCCAAAACCTATAGAGGGAAGACCCTGTCTTTGGTCATTCAAATTTCTTAGGGTTTCAGACCTTTTGGAGGTCCAAAATTCCAAAGTGGTCGAAGGTGCAAGGGGCACTTACGTGTGAGTTGGCAAGAGGGAAAATATAATTTTTAGCCTTTCAGGGGCCTAAAACATATGAAGGGGCCTAAAACATATGAATAGGCCATGAAAAAAAAAAACCCTATGAATAAAAATAGGAAAAACAAAAACAAAATAGAGTGTCCTTCATCCATGTTCCCAATTGAAGAAACCCTAGGGACATGGGGAGGGAAACACGACTCGACCTAAAAAATACCCTAAACCATTCAAACAAAAATGGAACAAGACGATAGGACATGAAGCTGAGAACCCTAATTTTTGTTTACGAGAAGGGGAAGGACAAAAAACATGAAGAGGCAAGTGTTGACAAAATGTGGAAATGACCAAACTAGGAGGGGAATAGGAGTGGCGAGCATGCAGGGAAGATAAAAAATCTGAAGACAAAAGAGAAAAGTGTAGATCACTTAGGGAATGGGCCACATAAATAGCCCGTGGGTGAAATCACCTAGTTTTGGCACTTTAGAGGCTAAAACACTAATCCTCAGGTGACCTCTTCCCCCTTTTGGTGTTTCGGGGTGCGAAGAACTGAATGGTCTAAAAGTTTCATCCTTCAACCTTTTTTTTTTTTTGGAGGCTGAAACTCTGAAAGGGTTAGGCTCAACCTTTCATACATCGTGATCTTTTAGAGGACTTTGGGTCCTCCAAAATATTAAAAGGGAAAAAAGGCCAAAATATTCCTTGCTTTTCCTTAACAAGATGCTCAAGAGACCTAGTTCAATGAATAGAGAGAGGGGCAGACTCATGAAAAACAAAAAAAAAAGAGAAGAACGGGGGGTCCCCATGGTCAAAGGACCAAAATGGGGTGTGTTTTGTGGAACCAAAAAACTATTGTTTAAGAAATCAAAGAATAGATGAACAAAACATGGAGGAGAAAGACTCAAGAAGATGAAACTTCACTTGGAACAATAGACATCACCATTTCTACGAAGTCTAGTGCACCGATCTCCACCTAATTGGCAAGAGGAATGTAGGAACTACATACTTATTATAAATCTTATATAAGGTCCTAAGAAATAGAATTGAGATCCACATCAACATATTAAGATGTATTTGGATATGTTGTGAAATTTTGGTTTGAAGTTATAATGTATGGTTTTTTTTTTAGTCTGATAAGAAAAGTAACTATGTTATTAGTATAAATGTAGAAGGGACTTGAAAAGAACATTTAATGCAAATAATTAGAGTCATTGGAAACCCTAATCGAGGGAAAAGATATAAATAGGTTAGTTTGTTATTCATTTAAACCTAACATATTTGAATAGCACATGAGAATATTGTAGAGTGATCCCTCCATTGAGCATTCAAAGAAAATTTGAGGTAACTATGAATCTTTACAAGAGCATTGAGGGATATTTCTGAGATAGTTAGTTTACTCAGTTATTTTTGCAAAGCCATATTTTATCAAGCGTGCCCTAGTTTATTAATTTGATACATTTGGAGACTATAATGGCACTAAGGATGAAAAGACTAGTGTTGGTGAAGAATGTTGAACAAGTGAAACCTAAATATAAGTTTCCCCCTTCTATTTTTGCAGAAATTGGTATAACAGGAGCATTATCTTCAATACCACCATAAATGTTTTTTATTGAAGGTGTCCCTACGTTTATTCACTACAAAATCAAATATTTGTATGAAGCTAAGATTGATGCTTCATTCAGTAAATTGTGCATGAATGAGAGAATTAAACATGAGAACACACATATGGAAATGGAAGGATTGATTCATGAAATTCATCTATCAAGGGAATTCAATCCCGAATGGATGAGGATGATACTCAATCGAGTACATGACTCATTTATGTGGTTGGATGAATAGATCAAGATATCTAAGGATGTTTTGTATATTATCACTTGATTTTCAACTAGAGACAAACCCAAGGTAATCAGGAAAATAGACAAGGATAACATCACCGATCTAACCAAGGTACAATGGGATGTAAAACTAATGATAATATATATTTTTTGGATCCTAAGATAAGGTATGCATGCAACATAATATCTTAGCAAGTGTTTCAATCATCTATAGTAGATAGTGTACCATGTGGAGTAGTAGACCTAACATATAAGATAGTGAATAAAAGACTTCAGATAGATCTCTATGAAGTTTTGTTGAAGCAGATAGATGACAACATGAACACAATGAGAAAGGAAAAGTATTATCTCTACAAGATATCTTTTGTCATTAGTTCAAAGAATGTCATAGAGTAAAGAATAATCAATTGGTAAATGGAGAAAGACAAGGATAAGACAAGTATATAATGAACATCGAGCCATTCATTAAAGCACAACATTGATAGAGTACCAAGTGCATGTAGTACATCGAGTTGCTATTACACCGACTAATGGAGACCATTTTATTGAGTATTGTGGCCTTATTTAACTGAGTTATACAGTTAATAAAAAATGAAATAAGAACATATTTAATGATTCTCTATGATTCAAATAAATCTAAATGAAGATCTAAGGAAGAGGTTAAATATAAAAATCAAAGTTTTGTTAGAAACACTAAGAGGGGGGGGATGAATCAGTGTTTATCTATTAATTATATTTCAGCCAATTAAACATATATCAAATGTGAATCCAAAGAAACATAACATAGGAAAACATAACACATGATATGATTATAGAGAACCTTGATCAGAGGAAAACTCTGGTGGGGATTAGTACCCACAAATATTGTACTATGTATAATGAACCTGTTAAAGTTCCATTTCCCTATTAGAAGTAGTCTTTACAAATTAAGTACAATGACCTAGTTAAAGGTCTACCCCTATTAGGAGTCTTTTACAAAACCCTATTAAAGGTATATGGCTCACTGCCCAATAAGATGAAGGCTACAACCCTTGAAATGTTGATATGCACTATATCAAAAATGAACTGCTGTAATGACACTATTGTATGATTAGTTCCTTGTATGCATGAATGCTCTTACTACTTTAAAGAGCTATATCATCTAATGAATTCATTATACTACTCATCTATATAATAATCAACACTTCTTTCATATATTTACATTACATACTTATATATGCAAATCTGAATAGGCGCGACCCAGAACATAACACTAGTCGGCCTTTAAACCAAAATATGCAACACTTACAAACAAGTCGACCTAAGAGTGTTTACTAAAACATTAATTAAATTATTAGAAACTTATAACTAAAGGTGCTTAGCCATTACATTACAAAATCATTCATGCTGATCAAAACTATAGTCAACATCCATGCTCTGTTTCCTGGACTACAGTTCTACTGATCTGCCTGTAACTTTTCCATACTGATGTTCCATACTCCACACGTATGTATCTATCATGTATATACACCATATAGTATATACCTAAGCATGCATTCTCTAGTGTGATTTGTAACATGTGCATTGGTGTATTGATCTCTATATGCATCTTTCTGCCCTATTTTCACACTTAGTCATTTTGTCTTTCATAATAGAACTTAAGTATGACTTTGTTGCCATGATTGACAACACAAAATGAGTCATGCTTCCTCAAAAAGTCAAATTGCAAACAATCTCCCCCTTTTTCATTTATGGCAACAAAGGAATGTGGCTAAGTTACTCAAAATGTCTTTATACAAAAATGATTGTATATCATAATACTTAATGATATATACATATATACTTCTCCACATATACACATTCTATACTACTCCCCCTTTGACATTAATGACAAAGGTGTGAAAAAACTATAATTCTTCAACATACTTACTCCATGTAGACTTCTGGGTACACAACTTGAAGAGATTGAATCTCTTTTTGCCAAAAGACTTTCTCAATGTCAATTTCTCCATTTTTATCAGATGTATGCGAGGACCTTGATCATATGTCTATATGGTGTTATCAATCTATTTTATGTTCTCATTAAGAACTGCTAGAGATGGTGCAAGTGCATTTCTCAACTAAGTTTGTCTTATTCTGATCTTGCTAATTTCTAGTTTTGCCTTCTCAATTTTGTCTAGCTGACCTTGATAGACATTATTGCATATGTTCATATCTTCCATGGAGTTTTCAACTAATTTCCTTATGTTATCCACCATTTCTTTTGCTTCTGCTATCTTTTTAGTGTGCTCAAATGTGAGCTTCACTCTATCCATGCAATTTGCAATAACCTTCTTTCCTTTTGCTGCCATCTCTTTAAGTATAGATTGCCCAATCTTTAAGGAGTTCAGATCAAAGGTAAAGTTCTTTACCAATTCATTTAGTCTCTCCTTCTTGTATTCATCTTCTGCAACCTTAGTAGTTGATTCTACTAAGCTAGTGAAATGTGTTTTGAAGTTTTTCAGTATGCTATCCACATGTTCAACTATTTGAACTTTAGCAACTTTCTTATCAACAAGAACTAACTCATTCAAAAAATTTATTGATTCCATAAAGCGGGGGTTCCTCATCACATGTTTCTCTTTTGCCTTTTCCATAGAAAGGATGCTGATCTTGATAAGGTCTTCTTCTCCCCATGCATCTAAACTTGCTGAGTCAGTAGTTAACCTTGACAAAAATGAGGTGGATGGTTGAGTGGATGGTGAGAAAATAGTATTCTGACTTGTATCTACACATTCAATTTTGACATGAATTTCCTTTACTGTTGTCTCATTATCTTGAGTATATTTCTCCTTATCCAAGTCTATTTTATCAATGAGAGGAACTTGATCTTGTTGTAGAGATGTGTCATATGTGTTCATTTCCTCGGTGTTTAAAAATGCTTCATCAACTTTATTCGTATCATTATCAGAAGTTGTCATAGATATCTTTACATGATCAACCACTATAGTGTCCTCTATATCTTTAGATATCTCAGAGCCTATTGAGATTGAGGGCACTCAATCCTATGGACCAGTCATAGGTGCAATCTAAATTTTTGGTTCTATAGCCTCTTTGGGAGTAGCTGGAGTAACTTTTTCTATAGGCATCATTTCAAGATACATGTGTCTATCCATAAATACTTGTGCAAATGCCTTTTCAGTCTCCTTACCAATTTGTTCTTACTCCTTGTTCATAATTTGTAGATTCCTTGTCTTAGTTTAGAGATGAGGCTTCACTAGATCTAAAAGAATAGCCTTTTCATCATGTGAACAAATAGGAAGAAGAGTATCCAATGTTTCTTCTCTTATCCTCATGTCTTCCTCAATTGCATGTCTTTTCATTATCTCCAACAAGTTCCATAACTAATCCAGTATTACTGTCTTGAGTTCAAGGACTGTCTTTTTGAACTTCATCATATGAGATATGATCATAGAGTGTATCTCCATTTTATAAATTTCTTGATACTTTTCATAGAATTTGGAGAGTGTATCTAATCTTCCTTCATTAACAATGTTGTTTCTCAAAATATTTAGATTGGGTCTAAATCCTACCTCAGGAGGAGTTTTAATATTCTTATCTTTGCTCTGAGTGTTCCTTGAGGATGGGTGATTTGTAGCTGCTTGCTTCCTTCCTCTAGGTTTCTTGCTAGGTACAGAAGATGGAGATGTATCTAGATAAATTGTGGTAGTAGGTACACTGGTACTCTCCTCATTTTTCTTCTACTTCTTCTTCTGAGTTTCAACAATTTTCTAAATTTTAACTTGTACAAGAATCTGCTCAAGTTCTTTAGCAATTTTGGCTTCTTTTGCCTTATCCAAATCTTCTTGTGTGATTCCATGATTTTTTAGAATGTTGGATGTCATTCTAGATGCTTTATTTTTGTTAACAACAATTTTTAGTTCAATATCCACTTCATCGGTCTTTTCTCTATAAGTGCCCCATCTAGGTTCATTTGGGTCTTTGGGTGCTGACAATAAGACTTGCACATATCCTTTTGACACATGGTCTTCTAAATCATACCCTAGTGGATGAATCCACTTAGTTATAGGCTCAATAGCCTCCATGCATGTGCAATCTATCTCTACCATAAAGCATATTATATCCTTTTATTTTTCAACTATCTTCTTAGATAGTCTAAACTTGTTCTACATTTTGACCCTGAATATTTTTATATCCATATTTATTGCATCTCTTGCACTACTATATATTGTGGCCTTAAGATATATCTAAGTCATTGTAGGTTTTCCTTTGTCTAGATAAGGTCTGCAACCTTTCCAACTATATGGTAATACAAATAGATGATCAGAGATCCAAACCTAAATGTTTTTCTCTTGTCATGTTTAATGATTCTGATATTGTCAATCAATTGACCGCGCAAGATCTCACATAGGTTGTATTGGGTGTTGTCCTTCACTATTCTAATAGGTGCAAGGACTATTACTATAGAGAAACTATTCAACCTACTTTCTTGCTAAAACTTGTATCCAAGTATCATTGTCAAGAGTTTTATGTCATCCTCCTTGATAGGGTCAACTGTCATTCCGCGTCTATCACTCCTAGACAAACAAACTTGCTCAATTTGTTTCTTGACATCCTTTCCAATGGGAAACATAGGTCCAGTCATTGGAATTTTAGTTAACTAATGGATTAGTTCTGTAGTGATGCAAACTGGGACATCTCCAATCCAAAAAAGATCATCATGAATTCTACTTAACAAAATTTTTACCCATTCTGGTTCTTCAAACTCATGCTCATTTGAATACTCAAGAATAGGATTATCTTGTAAGTGCACAAACTCATCCTTGAATGTGAAATATGGATTTAACATTGATGCCATATGAGAGGCTATATTATCATCTCCTAATGATTCCTTCTTATATTAAATGTATGTGTGGATATCTTCCATGTGAACAATGGCAAGCGGGGTTTTGGAGAAAGCCCCTTCCACATCATCTAGTTTGGATTTGAATGGATGCTTCTTAAATATAAACCTCTTCCTCTCTGCTAAATCAAACACAACTAGGGTCACCATACTTACTTGGTGTTTTCTTATGTAGGGTTTTCGAGAAATTCTAAAATGGCATGATGGCTAGGGCTCCATTTCAAACTGATTATCCATTTTCTCCAACTGCCAAACTATTGTTCCTTCATGCCTAGATGTCTTAGTGATCCAATGCTCTTGAGTGTAAATGTGAGAATGATTGATTGTGAACTTATTTTTATACAATCTATCACATTTAATGCTTGCAACCATACATAGAGATTTTATAACTTTGATCCCAATGCAATTTAGATAATGCATGAATGCATATAGCTATACCATGTGCTTTTAACCATGAATCTAAAGGAACATACTCTGAAGTGAGTACACCAACCGCATAGGGGTCTTGAGCTAGAATAGCTCCCCCTTAGACCAAGAAGGTCTATTCAAGTAGAAATAGAGGGTGTGTCCACTGTGGATGCATCAACTACTTTGTCAACATTATTGTCCTTCTTGAATTCAACCCATATTTTGTTTGAATCTTCATTTGCTGAGATAAACTTGACTTCTCCTTTCTCTTCAAATAGTGACTTTTTAAGATCCTCTTGTTTCTGAGTTTTGGATCTGCAAAACCTTGTGATATATCTAGCCTTTCCACATGTGTGACAAATGATAGGAGGTTTGATGTTCTTGCTCATCATGCTGCACTACTTTGTGTTGTGTCCATTGTAGTTGCATATCTTACATGTAATGTTCTACAAATTTTTTGAGAGTTGATTTCTTTGATTGTTTTGATTCATACTTCTGTGATTCTGCTAATGTTGATTCTTATGACTTGTTCTGCAATGTATAGCCCTGTGACCAAAATTATTATAGGAGTAACCATAACCTTTAAAATGTCTTACCTCTTTGCAATCTCTCGCAAAATGCCCATGTTTATTCCATGCATAAAAAGTTCTATTAACTTGCTTGATTTATCTTTTAGGTGGTTTAGATATAACCTCTATAGTATCTTTATCTTTCTTAGCTTCTAAAGATGCTTCAAGTGTTTTTTCTCTCTCTTATGATGATTTGATTTCATCGTGTGTTATACTAAATCAAAGACTAGTAGTGTACCCTTTTTGCCTTTGCGCATTGAGCTAGGATTGAATTAAATTAGAACTTGTGTGAATTTTATCAATCTTAGCTTTTGCTTCTATTAATTCAGATTCCAACTTCTTCTTTATGTTTTCCAATTCTAGAAATTTCATGTTTGCCCAGAAGTTCATCTTCCAATTGTTTTCTTTCTTTGATCTTGTCTTCAATGGTGTTATGGCTATCTATAAGCTTTTCCTCTAGATCTTCAAGTTTATCCTTTAGAGATTTATTCTCTTCATTAAGATTTTTGACCATTTGTCCTAGATCACTTGTAGAACAATCTTTTAGATCTTTTCTTAGCCTTTTATTAAGTACTTCAGAGCCATCATTTTTCAATCTTAGTTTTTCATTTTCTTTCTTAAATGTGTCAAGATCTTCAAGAGTTGCTTCAAGGTTCTTTTTCAAATGTTTTGCTTCAGCTAAGTCCATGATCTCCTCAAGTGGTTAAACTTTCTTTCAGAGGACCAAAGCTCTGATACCAATTGTTAGAAACACTGAGAGGGGGGGGGGGGGGGGAA
>MU227549.1:3487626-3499011 GCA_018584345.1 Thuja plicata
TGATATAACTTGGTTGGAAAGGTCAAAGAATATTATGGCTGATTTTCTAGCAAATGTTGCTTTGAAGAATGATGATTTGACCTTACATGGAGTATCAATACTTGAAGTTAAAACAAGACCAGTTATCTGAGATAACATATATAACTGGCAAGTGTTCCAAGATGATCAGGATATTCTAAGGTTCATGCAATGTTTAGATCAATATGAAAAACAGACCATGGATTGCAGTTCCTTGGTAGAATCAGATAATGGAAAGGATTACATCTTTGGAATTGAAGTTGTTCCATTGAGTTCTAATCAGATTCCTAGGGGTTTGGTTGAACTTGAAACATTGTTTGTTAGTAAACAAAATGATTCAGCAAAGATAAGCAATGCGAATGTTGAGGATTTGGAGGAAGTAAATTTAGGATCAGAAAATAGTCCTCAGATAGTTTATATAGGGAAAGGTTTGGACTCTCATGTAAGGATAAACCTGATTAGATTGCTGAGAAAATAAAAGCATGTTTTTTCTTGGTCATATGAGGACTTCAAGGCATACAGAGAGGACCTCTTCCAGCATGAGATTCCATTGAAATCAAATGTCAAGCCATTTAGACAGAAACAGAGGCCCATTAACCCTTTGTTGGATCCCAAGATGCCGCAGGAATTGATGAAACTCAAAGATGCTGGGATAATTCAACCTATTAGACATTCAACATGGGTATCAAATCGAGTGCCAGTAAGAAAGAAGAATGGTGACATCAGATTATGTGTTGATTTTAGAAATCTCAATATTGCTTCATTGAAGGATAATTATTCACTGCCTAATATGGAGGCAATGTTGCACAAGGTGACTGGTTGTGAATTACTGTCAATGATGGATGGTTTTTCAGGTTACAATCAGGTTCTAGTCAAAGAGTTAGAACAATATAAGACTGCATTTACTACTCCTTGGGGAACATATGTTTATATCGGAATGCCTTTTGGTTTGATAAATGCAGGTGCAACTTTTCAAAGAACCATGGACGTTGCTTTCAAAGAGTTTATTGATTTATTCATGGTTGTTTACCAAGATGACTTAACTACATATTTTAAGAGGGATAATGATCATTGTGATCATTTGGGTAAAAATTTTGGTAAAGCACTAGAATACGGTGTTTCATTAAACCCTAAGAAATGTCATTTTGCAGTTAAGGAGGGAAAATTGCTTGGACATATTATGTCCAGAGAAGGGGTAAGAATAGACCCTGATAGAGTAGAGGCAATTCAGAAAGTTGTTGCTCCAAAAATATTAAAAGGTGTACAATATTTCTTAGGAAAGATTAATTTTTTCAGGAGATTTGTTGCTAATTTTGCTGAAATTGTCAAGCCCATTGTGAAGTTGTTAAAAAAGGATACTAAGTTTGTTTGGAATTATGAAGCTTAGCAAGCTTTTGAAAGAATAAAGAAGGCAGTGCAGGAAACTCCAGTGTTGAAATCTCCAGATTACACTAAGCCTTTCTCCCTGTTTTCATTTGCTTCATTCCATACAATTGCTACAATTTTGCTTCAGAAGGATGAGCAAGGATTTGAACACCCCATAGCCTTTTATAGTAAATCCTTGCAGGCTACAGAACTTAACTATGAAATAATGGAAAAGTAGGCCTATGCGTTGGTAAAGGCTATGAAGTCTTTTAGGCCCTACTTGGTGTGCGCCAAGGTGTAGGCCTATGTTCCACATTCAGCAGTGAAATATATTCTTACATAGTCAGAGGTTACTGGTAAGAGATGCAAATGGATTACAAGGATCCAAGAATTCAATCTAGAAATCAATATCACCAAGTTGGTAAGAGGTCAAGGCTTGGCCAAACTTATGACAGAGGAGAACCTAGATTTAGTGCAATTAAATCAAATAGAGGCACATGATCAAGCCATTACCAGTATAGAAAGGCAACCATATTACACTGATATTGTTTTCTTCCTCAAAAATACTAAGTGTCCTAATCATTTGTCTGATAATCAGAAGAGAAGTTTGAAACTGCAAGCTCAAAGATATGTTTTGATTCAAGGAGATTTGTTCTAGAAAGATAAGAATGGCGTTATATTACTATGCCTTGACAAACATCAAGCTGAGAAAGTCCTAATTGAGATGCATGAAGGACAATGTGGAGGTCACTTTTCTGCTAAGACCACCGCCCATAAGATTTTGAGGGCAGGATATTATTGGCCTACTCTTTTCAAAGATACTTATACATATGTTAGGAAATGTGAGCCATGTCGGAGGTTCTCCAATAAATTGAAATTTGCAGGTGCTCTGTTGCTTAACCCAGTAAGTACTGAGACTCCTTTTGCTATATGGGGCATTGATTTTATTGGTGAATTTCAAGAAAAGTCTAGTACTGGACACAGTTGGATTTTAATTGCCACAGATTACTTTACTAAATGGATTGAGACTATCCCCACAAGGAAAGCAACTAGTAAGGTGGTTATTGAATTTTTTCTAGAAAACATTTTGACCAGATTTGGTGTGCCTAGTAAATTAATAATGGACAATGCTATGAGTTTCAGATCAGAAGAAATGACAAGCTTCCGTTAGCAGTATGGGATTACAATATCATATTCATCCCCATATCATCCACAGGCCAATGGACAAGCTGAGTCTAGCAATAAAATTATATTGAAAATATTGAAGAGAACTTTGGAACAAAATAAAAGGACATGGCATACCAAATTGAGATTAGCCCTCTGGGCTGATAGAATAACACTTAAGAAGGCCATTGGTCAATCTCCTTTTGAATTGGTGTATGGTTTACAAGCGAGATTGCCTATTAACAGTTTGTTTCCCATTTGCCAATTTATACAAGAAGAACATCTGGATGTCTCTGACAATATGCAAAATAGAATGATGCAGTTAATGGAATTAGATGAAATGAGAAGAAATAGTCAGAGAGAAAATGTGAAGCTACAACAAAAGATGAAATATCTTTTTGACAGGAGAGCTACTGAGAGAAAGTTCCAAATTGATGATTTAGTTCTCTAATGGAATGCAAGGGTAGAGGACAAAGGAAAGAATAATAAGTTTGAGTCTTTATGGCTGGGACCACTCATCATTGCAGAAAAATTTGGCAAAGACTCATATTTGCTGAAGACTATGGAAGGAAATCTCTTTGAATTTCCTGTGCATGGGCAGTTTTTGAAGCCTTTCTTTGAATAAAGTTCAAAGTATGTAAATACGTATGTATAATAGGTTCCTTTCCTTGTCCCTTGTTTGTAAGTTCTGTACATATTTCCCTTTCATTTTTTTGGGTTTTGCTCCGTCGAGGAGGTGGTCTGCGCAGCCAGAGATTCTGTGGTTCTTGGTATAAACTTGCATTTAAGCGTCCTCAGTTAGAGCCACTATTGGCTATATTTCTTGTTTTGGCAGTCTTCCTTGCTCCTTGTCCTATTCTCTGTGCTATGGTGTTTCCTTTTCAGTTATCTCTTGTTCAGTTCAGCCTTCCCAGTGTCATGTTTTCAGGTTTTCAAGTCTACACTTAACCAAATTGATAAAACCCTGAAAACCCTAGGCTAATCCAAATGATAAACATTATATTTTTAACCCCATGTCTTGGCGCATTCTTTTTCAAAGTTACTTTTTATATCCTCTTAAGGCATGTGCTTTATATTTGAATGTCGTAGTCGCGATGAGTTTTTGTCAAGTTTTTATGTTGTGCGACTGGGCGATGAGTTGCCAATCAAGGGTCATCATGCAATCATGATCTATTTAAGTCAAAGTCTTTAAGTCACGTGAGTTGGCGACGAGTTGTTATGAGAGGTCATCGCGTAGTCACGATTTTACTATCTCTAGTTATGATCTGTGCATGAGTGCGTGATGAGATGTTTTAATGGTATATCGCGCAATCGCGATGTCTTTTGGAGGTCGAGCTTTAAGTCCGCAATTGCGCGACAAGGTCATATTTTAGTGGTTGCCCACTCACGTAGGTACTAACTCATGTTGTATTGTGTAGTGCGAGTGCGCGACAAAGACATAAAATGTTGATGTGAAATTGCATCGCTCAGTCGCACATGTAGTTTTCAAGGTTCTTAAAGGTCCACGACCGAGCAACCAGGGTGATTTTTCAACGTCATCACGTACTCACCGATGTTTTGAGGTGGTCACGTGATAGCTCAAGAGTATGTGATGGGTTAAAAAGGGAAGGTCATCCCTTAGTCGCCATTCTTTAAAGGTGAAAGAACATCAGCTCGCGACTATGCGATGAGGAAAAAGTAAGGATATCGTGCAATCGCCGGTTAATTCAGATGAAAAGAAAATGGCTCGTGAATTGGTGACTAAGTAGAAAATAGATGTCATCACCTACCCACGCATAATATGAAAGAAGGAATGTTAAGATGGTGAGTGTGCGACCAGACAAAGTATGCAGTGAAAAAGTGAATGTTGCTCAGTCACCAAGATTTAGGTGATATGAAATATTAGCTCGCGGGGGTGCGACGAGCTGCCACTGAAGAAAGCATCACTCACTCACAGGTATCAAAAAGCAAAGTATAAAAGTAGCGCGAGTATGTGACAAACATGAAATGAGGTCCAAAAACATTGCATCGCTCAATCGTAGAAGGTAAAAAGTGGACTAAAAATGGATGGGGAGTGTGCGATGAGAAATAAAAAGGATGTGTCACTCACTTGCTTGAACCCAAGAGCCAAAGCAAAAAATCTTGCGAGAGTGAGACAGACATAAGATGAGTAAAGAATTAAGATGTCACTCACTCGCAGAGGGTCAAAAGTAAAGTGAGGTTGGATGGCGAGTATGTGACCAGTTGAACAGTAGGGTGTGTCACTCACTCGCAAGGATCTTCGCAGAAGTGAAAAATGTAGCAGCAGTGCAGACAGAACTCATGAACTATTAGTGCAGATTTTATTAAAGGAGTTGATGGTGCATTCATTTGCATTCATCGTATGTTCAGAGCCCAGGTTGTTGAGTTTGCAGAAGAAAGATATTTTGCTCGGCTTGCAGTGTTTTTCGAGTAGATAAGAGAGTTCTTAATTGCAGAAAATTGTGCACAGAACAGTCAGCTGATATCTGAGATAGATTTGTTTCAATATCGGTAAAAGAAAAAGAGGTTCAAGGTGCTGTAAATGAGCAGAGTTATGGCTGAGATTTCACAAGTGCAGCGAGCAGATTTTGATGTGCACGGATTCAATAAAATATTGTATGAAGTCTTTACAGCAGAGACTAACATCAACAAGTTTCCACTTGATGTACATCACCGATGCTAGATGGGACAGGCACAAGGGTGCAAGTACTAAGTATTCAAGACTTTAGGTAGCTTTTAGACAATGAAGTGAAAGCTTGGGAAGTTATGATTACACCCAAGAAAATAAATTTGTGGTAGATGAGGAATTCCTGGACGATGAGTGAAGTGAAATTTTGGCATTGCACTGTTCGAGACATGAGGGATAGTTATTGTAAAAGGAGAATGTAGGTGAGTAGGAAAGCTCAGCTATCTAGTTTCAACATAAATACTATCAGGGCTTGGTCCTTTCACCATTTTTTTCTCTCTCTTTTGTCTCTCTATACTTTAGGGTTAGGTTTTTTGTGATCATCCAAAGCTTGTTGCATCCTGAAGGATTCCAAGATGATGAGTAACCCTATATATAGCATAGGAGTTGTAATTTGTAGAGGTCTTTGATGTTGGGACATTTTTTGGAAAAGAGATAATATACTATAGAATTTAGATATTGTAGTTTGTGTCTATCTTTTGAAGTTGTTTAATCTTTCATTGTATGAAAAAGCTGGATCATATAAATAATATACGGTGCAATTTTACTCTTCTCTATTGCTGTCTTTTTACTCTTTGTGTATGCTTTTCTATGCTAAGTTTACAAGGTATTGTGTAGCATTCTAGTTATAAGGTAACAATTTGAGCATGCTGCTTTGATTAAGAATTTGATACAATAGATTTGAGGTGACAACATAACTTGTTAGGCAATTTATCTGAATTTCATGTGAACTGTAAGGCAGTTTATTGTGTTTTGTTTTTATGATATCTTTGCTTATTTTGACTCTATAGCCCAAAGGATAGGCACTGATCCAAAAATAGTCTGATAATCTATCTGTGTCTGAGATATTCCAAGTTATTAAAACCAATTCAATCAAAACACTTTTTTACTAAGAACAAACAAACAAAACTTGTTAAGGACCTATGTCAGTAGGACTGTGTCCATATTATTGATTCCTTGAAGAGTGAATCCCTTAGGTTATCCCTCCTATAAAGAAAAGGAAGAAGGATGAGAATCCTTGAATCACTGGTTATTGTTATGCTTACAGCTATGGTTTGTATGATTATATCTTGCATATGGTTATGCTTGGTCATTTGCAAGGTGATCCATAAGTTGATTTGACAGAGATATATAGCAAATCAGTGTCCACATTAATACATACTGTGTAAACAACCATCATAAAAGGTAAAACCTGCCTGAGCATATGTGGAGCTCAAAAATGAAGAAGGACCTTATCCAGTCCTTAGCAATTAGGATTTTCTTGTCATTGAATCAGTATTAGAAGGCATAGTGTTCAATTTTTTATTTCAAGCACTGTGGTTCATGTAAGAAAAATCCCTAACATACTCAACATACAATAGTATATGGTATAATCATTAATTATGGGTAAAAGTCTTTATTGGTATTGTTTAACCCCTCCCCTCTCAGTCCCAACTTTCCATTAGTTATTCCAACAATTAGTATCGGAGCTTGAACTTTTGAGCGAAAGGTTTGACCACCTGAGAGTTAAAGATCTTAGTCCTGGAAGGTTATCGATAGTTGAAGAGAATTGATGATCTTGAATCTGAGTTGGAGAATGCATGAGATTTAATCATGGACCTCAGAAACAAACTTGATAAATCTCTAAAGATATGATGTAGGACCATCATGGGTCATTAGCAATCCTACTCAACCAAAAATATGTCTACTTTCATTTCAAGTTTGTTGTTAATCTCTCAACTTTTGTTGCCTCGCTTGCTCGCCGAGTTGCTCAGTCATGCTTTGCCAAGTTGGTTTATTTAGGAGTTGGAGCTGTTGGATGACTTCTTCATTTATTTTTTGTGGCTGAATTAATGTGGGGTGTCTTAGTGGGATCTATGTGGACCTAAATCTAGGTCTCACCTTTTTATTTGAGTGTTGACTTCCCTGTTGGACTCTTGTATATATTCTTTTGTATGTTCTTAGTTTAGAAAAAAGTCTTAGAGAAAGAAGAAAAATGTTAATATATTGAAGATCTGAGATCTCTATTGTAATAAGATAAATTGTAATACATTGTGGTGTATATGGCCATAATGAGGAAGGTCTTACAGTCTGGCATGTATTGAGATTGATCAATTAATGATAAAATATCTTTGTGTGTCTCTCTCTCATTGTGTTGTTGTGCTTATTCTGAATTTTTTCCACAAGCCAGATGGTTTGGGGTGTGCCCTACGCCCCATCTCCTTCCTCCCTTGAAATAGGTGGTATCAAAGTGAGTTAGGATCCATGGTTCCTTCTTGTAATCTCTAAAGATATTTTTTGTAGGGTGGAAGGTTGCGATCTGAACTATAATTATAGAGAGTTTCAAGATGGTTCGTGGGAGAGGAAATGTTGACCAAGGTCTAGCTGATATTCTTAGATAGATGGCTACAAGATTGGAAGCTAATGAAATAGCCCAGCGCAGATGAAGACATTATGAAGATGTTAGTGATGATGAATTTGAAGAGGTTCAAGGTGAAGCAACACCTACACCTGTGATGGACCAGGAAGAAGAGAGATTCCTGAGAGCCTTTACAAGTTTGAAATCCACACCTCGGTTCAATCCTCCTAAGTATACTGGGAAATTGGATTCTAATGAATTGATTGACTGGATAACTAAAATGGAAAATTATTTTTAATATGAGAATGTTGCAAAAGATAAGAAGGTGAAGATTGCAAGCACAAAACTGCAAGGTCATGCATCCTTATGGTGGGAACATCTTCAATTGGATAGAAACAAGAAAAGTAAAGAAAAAATCAAGGTATGGGATAAGATGGTTAAAAAATTGAAAGGAAAAATTCTACCTTGTGATTATCATATTAACCTAATCCGGTGAATGCAAAGTTTGAAGTAGAAGGAAAAATTAGTCAAAGACTATACTGAGGAATTCTATAGATTAGACATCAGATCTAGACATGTTGAAGATGAAGTGGAAATAGTTGCAAGATACCTTAATGGCTTGAAAAGTTCCATACAAAATGAAATAAGTTTGGTCAAAATGGAAGGTATTGAAGAGGCATATATGTTTGCCCTACAAGATGAAGAAAATTTGAACATAAGATATGAACAAAGACAAATAGGTAGAGGTGGTAGATTCCCTAGAGGAAGAGGTAGATCTCATGGTGAGAATAGTAGAATAGAACCAGACAAGTCAGTTTTAGACACATCACAAGAAAAGGGAAAGACTCAATGGAAAGGTGGAAATTCATAACGAGGAAGAGGAAATTATTCTAGAGGTGGATATAGAATAAGAGGGCTCCAAGTAAATTTCTACAATTGTGGTGAAGAAGGACATAGATCCTTTGTGTGTAGACATGCAAGCAAGAAAGGTGGTAGAAGTAGTAGAAATGCATTAATCCAAGAAGAACCATCTAATGAACTTGAAACTAACCTCATGATCTGAAGGATACTATGGAGTGAGAAAGATAAGAAAGATCTGATTTGTAAAATTTTATTCAAGACCAGATGTAGAGTTGCAAACAAATTTTGGAAGGTCATTGTTGACAGTGGAAGCTTAGAGAATCTAGCATCTGAGGAAATGGTTGCAAATTTTTATTTGAAGAGGATGAAACATCTAAAACCCTACAAGATCTCATGGATCAAGGATGAGCATACATTAAAGGTGAGTGAACAATGTTTTGTGAATCTAAAAATTGTAAAATACTATGATAAGGTGTTGTGTGATATCATGCCTATGGATTGTTGTCATAGTTTGTTGGGTAGACCTTGGAAATATGATAGACATGCTATAGATGATGGAAGGTTAAATAGATATTCTATTTGGGTTGATGGGAAGAAGAAAATTTTGTTACCCTTGGTTGAAGAATCTTCTTTTGACTTATGTACATTTGTGAAATTTTGTCTGATGGAATGTAGATAGTTTGTTAAGGATTTGAAAAGAAATGATACCTATTATGCATTGATTCCTAACAAACCATGTAAGAATACAAAAGATGACATTCCTACAAAATTTGGAAAGTTACTCATAGAGTACAAGGAGATAATTTTAGATAATGTACTTGATGGTTTTCCACCAATAAGAGATATCAGTCATTGTATGGATTTGATTCCTAGAGCTATTTTACCAAAGAAAGCACCACATAGGTTAAAACCGACTAAGAATAAAGAGCTTAATCAACAAGTTCATGAATTGTTGAAAAAAGGTTTGATCTGAGAAAGTTTGAGTCCATGTGCAGTATTATCTGTGTTGGCACCTAAGAAGAATGGAGAATGGAGAATGTGCACTAATTCCAAAGCAATACACAACATCATAATGAAGTATAGGTTTCCTATACCAAGAATGGATGACATAATGGATTGTTTGAGTGGATAAAAGTATTTTACCAAGATTGATTTGAAAATTGGATATCATTAGATCAGAATCAGAAAAGGTAACAAATGGAAGACTTCTTTTAATACAAAGGAAGGTTTGTATGAGTGGTTGGTTATGCCTTTTGGTTTAACTAATGCACCCAGTACATTTATGAGGATGATGAATGAAGTTCTAAAAAAAATCTTGAATAAGTGTGTGATTGTATATTTGGATGACGTTCTAATATTCAGTAAGAATAGAGAAGAACATCTGATGAATATAAGACAAGTGTTGCAGAGATTAAAAGAAGAAAAGTTGTTGATAAATTTGAATAAATGTTCCTTCATGAAAGAAGAGCTTGTGTATTTGGGATTTGTGATTTCAGTTGATGGTTTGAAGATGGATCCAGAGAAGGTTGAAGCTATATTGAGTTGGCCACACCTGAAAATGTCACTGAGGCAAGATCATTTAATGGATTGGCCAATTTTTATAGAAAGTATATTATAAATTTTAGTTATATTTGTAATGTTATGACTGAAAAAACGAGAGGAGACAAAAGAGAATTCAAATGGACACATGGAGCTGATAAGAGTTTTGATCCTTTAAAGTTGAAAGTTGTTGAATTACCTGTGTTAGCATTACCCGATTTCAATAAAGTATTTCAAGTTGAATGTGATGAAACTGGAAATGTAATTCGAGCTATGTTGACTCAAGAAGCTAAACCTATTGCTTTCTTTAGTGAAAATTTGAATGATGAAAAGAGAAAATATTTTTTCTATGATCAAGAACTCTATTCTATTGTACAATCTATGAAGAAATGGAGACATTACTTGATGCCAAATGAATTTGTGTTGTAGACTGATCATAAGGATTTTTAATATTTGGGTAGTCAGAATAAGTTGAATCAGAGACATATGAAATGGGTTGAATATTTAAGGAGCTTTACATTTGTGATTAAGCATAAGAGTGGAGTTTCTAATAGAGTTGTTGATGCATTGAGTAGATGAATATCTTTTTTGACTAAAATGAGAGTAGAAGTTGTTGGCTTTGATGACATGAAGAATTTGTATGAAAATGATCCTAATTTTTCAAAGTAGTGGAGAGTGTGTAGAGAACCTAATAAAAATCAATCAAGTAAGTATCAAGAATATTTACTTTAGGAAGATATGTTGTTTAAAGGTATTCAATTATGTATACCGAGAGGATTAATGAGAACTAATTTGATAAAGGAGAAACATAGTAGTAGATTGGCTGGACACTTTGGCATTCATAAAACATTGGGTTTGCTGAAGGAGAGGTACTTTTGGCCTCTGTTTTATAAAGATGTTCATAAATTTGTAAGAAGTTGTGGAGTCTTTCAAGTTGCAAAGGGAGTAAGTCAGAACATTGGTTTGTATACACATATTACTGTTCCTGAGAAACCTTGGTGTGATATCAGCATGGATTTTGTTCTTGGCTTACCTAGGACAAAAAGAGGTAATGATTCTATATTTTTTGTTGTCGATAGATTTTATAAAATGACACATTTCATACCATCTAAGAAAACATTAGATGTGGTGCATATAATAGATCTTTTCTTTAAAGAGATTTTCAGATTGCATGGATTACCAAGGAGTATCATCTCTGATAGAGACAATAAGTTTGTAAGCTATTTTTGGAGAACACTTTGGAAGAAGCTAAATATTGAGTTGAAATTTAGTTCTACATTTCATCCACAGACTAATGGACAAACTGTCGGAAACAATGAGGGGGGCGGGGGGGGTGAATTAGTGTTTAACCATTTATTCTATTTCAACAAATTTAAACATAAACCAAATATATATCACTTGAAGCTTAACACAA
>MU227549.1:3531517-3549563 GCA_018584345.1 Thuja plicata
CAATAATGTTTAATACATGATTACAAAATTATTACAATATGCACTTAGCTTTTACACAACAAAATATTACACACTAATAAAAAACATGAAGTTGGCTTCATACTTTGTATTCTGAACTGCTAGTGTACTTGTTCTTTTAGTAACTTGTCTATAGTGACATTCTGTACCATGCATGTATAGGGTAAGCATAAAAACATATAATAGAGCTTATGTTTGAAGGTGCTTAGTCTAAATTAGTTTTTACGCACGTGCGCTGGTGCTCTGATCATTTGTGTATTCTTTGTTCGGTCTTGTCTTCTATACTTAGTCAATTTTCACTACAAAGTTTGTTGTCAAAACTTTATATAACTTTGTTGCCATAATGACAACACAAAAGAAGTCATATATAATCCATGGGAGTCCACTTGGAAACAAAAACAAAGGTTGTTAACAAAATTTTGGGTAACTTGTTGAGATGTTTAGTTGGAGACACACCAAGCAATTTGGATTTGATGTTGGAACAAGTAGAGTTCACATATAATAGTTCAGTAAATAGAAGTACTATAAAGACACCTATTGAGATTGTTCATGGCACACAACCTAGAAGTATATCAGATTTAAGAGACATTTTTGGCAAAGAAAAAATAAGTTCTTAAGCAGAGGAATTTGGAGAGTTCTTGAAGACATTGCATGAGGATGTGAATTATAAGCTGAAGAAAAGTAATCAGAAATACAAAGATGATGGAGACAGATCAAGAAGACACAAGACATTCAAATTTTGTGATGTTGAGATGGTTCATTTGAAGAAAGGAATATTTCTTATTGGAACATATGGGAAACCGAAGATGAAGAAATTTGGTCCTTGTAAAATATTGAGAAGATTTGACAGTGGAAATGCTTACAAACTTGAATTACCTGATGGCATGGATATATCACCCATATTCTATATTTTAGACTTGTATGAATATCATGAATCTGATGAAGAAGTGACAATACCAAGTGATTATCCTAAGAAGAAGATAGAGGAAGTTGAGAAGATCTTGAAACAGAGAGTTGAGATAATTACAAGAGGAAAGGAATACATGAAATATCTGGTAAGGTGGAAAAATAGACTGATTGAGGACTTATCTCTGATTTATCAATCTAAGTTGCATTCATTTCAGGTTGGACCTCATACATGAATTAGGGAATCATTTCTTTTCAACCCCAGGTGTCTGATGTAGGAGCATCTTGGGTCCTTAGCAATCCTTCTCAACAAAAAATATGTCTACTTTCATTTCTAGTTTGTTCTCTGTCTCTTAGATTTTGTTGCTCGAAATGCTTGTCGAGTTTCTCAGTAATGCTAATTTACTTTTATTTCTCAGTCCTTCTTTTTACGAGTGCTCTGTTTCTTGGTCATGCTTTTTTGAATTGGTTTATTTGGGAGTTGGAGTTGTTGGCTGACTTCTTCATTTATTTTTCATGGCTGAATTAATGTGGGGTCTCTCATTGGGATCTGTGTGGACCTAAATCTGGGTCTCACCTTCGTATTTGAGCACTGACTTCCCTGTTGGACTCTTGTATATATATTTTTTTATTTTATTAGTTTAGAAAAAAGTCTTAGAGAAAGAAGAAAAATGTTAAGATATTGAAGATCTGAGATCTCTATTGTAAGAAGATAAATTGCAATACATTGTGATGTATATGACCATAACCAGGAAGGCCTTATAGCCTGGCATATATTTATTTTCATCAATTAATGATAAAATATGTTTATGTTTCTCTCTCTCACTAAGTTGTGTTCATTTTGCATTATTTCTGCAAGATGGATGGTTTTGGGTGTGCCCTAGGCCCCATCTCCTTCCTCCCTTATGCCAGGATAAGAAGGAAATTATATGATAAACTAAAGGTTACACAAGAACAAGTTGATACACTTCAAACTGTATATTCATGTACAAAAGGTTTAATACAAGGTCATAGAGAAGCCCTAGCATGACATGTTTCCATTGTCATAGGGCAGGACACCTTGCAAGAAATTGAGGATACCAAGGAGATGCACCAACTAAGGATTATTCTAGAAAGAGTGCACCATCTACTGTTGAAGAAATCAGAGAACAGATCAAAAAAACATGGAGTAAGACTCTAGAAGATGGAAATTTACTTCAAACTATACACGACACTACCTCTGCTGAGTCTGATGCATCGAGCTCCACCTAATTAGTGAGAAGTATGTAGGAACTGCATGCTTATTATAAATCTTGAATCAGTTCTTAAGCAATAGAGTTAAGATCCATATCAACATATTAACATGTATTCGGATAAGTAGTGAAAATTTTATTGCAAGTTGTAATCTGTTGATATTTTGTTTAGCCAGTTAAACAAAGTGACTATGTTTTTGGTATAAAGGTAAAAAGGGAATTGAAACACACATTTAATTAAAATAATTAGAGTTGTTGGAAACCCTAATTGACAAAAAGCTATAAATAGGACAATATGTTATTAATTTTAAACATAACATTTTTGAAGAGAATTTGTGAACATTGCATAGCGATCACTCTATCAAGAATTAAAATAAATTATGAGGTATTTATGAATCCTTACCTAATCATTGGGTGATATTTTTGAGATATCTAGTGTACAGAGTTGTGTTTTCAAAGCTATATTTTATTGAGCATCCGCTAGTTTGTTATTTCAACACATTTGGAGATTATCATGTCATCGAGGATTAAATGACCAGTATTAGTGAAGAACATTGAAATTGTAAACCCTAAATACAAGTTGTCCCTAGCTATATCCACCTAAATTGATATGACAAAAGCACTATCTTCAATACTATCACGAGTTATGTTGATTGAAGATGTCCACAAATTTATGAGTTAAATTTGTGATAACTAGTCTTTCTGATACTTGAACTACATCCAACTGAAACATATGTTGAAAACAATGAAAAACCATGAATGTCAACATCTCAAACAGAAACAAGTGCAAAAAATTTCGTATCTTTAGTTCAAAAAAAATTCATCCTGGCACATTTTGTACATAAATTTGAAATTGTGGAAAACTTTATTTGTCCCAAAAATTCTTAGTATCATAAACTCCATACTTCTCTCACCTACAAAAGCCTTATATTGCATCTAATTAAGAGGAATTAGAGATTAATTTAAATTGAATTCATCCCATAAAATCTTACCAAAATACTTAAAGAGATACTTAGTTTTTTTTACATAAATTGTTTAAAGAGTCCCGACCATTTTCAAACATAGGAAATTCTCAAAATAAATAGATAGACAACACTATATAAATTTTTGGCCAAAATATTAGATAGAAAAAATAAGAAACAAATAAAATTATAGAAATTAAACATAGATGAGGATAATTAGTAAGAAGTGTTACAATATTAAGAAAAATTAGTGTGTTGGATTAGTAGTTATTGAATATGGTTTGTTTTGTATGGTTATTACTATCCAAATTTCCCCATACTGTCAAATTTGGCTAAAAGTGGAGAAAAATGAAGCTCTCACAAGGGTATAGCCCATCTTGTATTAATTATACATGATTCTTGGTCTTTATCTTGTTTTCTGCATCTTGCTAGGTCATTGGTTTCACCCCTAGTTCATGTCATAAAGCCTGAATGCAAGAAAACCCTATGAAATTCCTTAAAACCCTAAATATTTAGTGGCTTTTATAATTATTCATTACTTTTTTTTCACTTAAAGTTCCTATTCATCATGTGTTTTAAGTCCTGTATCGGATGGGGCCATATTTTTATTATTCTTTAGACGTGGCACTTTAATTATTTAATTTTACCCTAAGTTTGGATACCCGCAAGCCTTTTATTTTAATGATCATGTATCATGCAACTTCTTTTCAATCCAATGGATTGTGTAAAGGCTTAGCTACAAGATGCAACTGATATACCCAGTAAGCCATTAAGTCATGATGACACATGTATTTGGCGGGCCAAACCTATGCTAAAGGCTATGATAAAGTGCATGCATTTTCTTTTCTATTAGATGGAAGATGTAATGGCTTAACCCCAAGATGCAGTTGATCTATTTATCAAGCCATTAAGTCATGGTGACATTTTTCTTTTTGATGATGTGGTCCCTATTTGCATAAATTTAACCAAAAATTAAAGTGTTGACAAGGTCCGATCAATCCCACGGTTGAATTATAGGATTAATACATAGATGCACATGATCTAATATTCAAGCCATTAAGCTTTTGCGCCATGTGGATGATGGGGTAACCTTAGGTAGAGTCTTTGGCTTACTAATCTTTGATCATTTCCTTTTTGATCCAATGGTGGAATTAAAGGATTAAAGCAAAGGTTCTCGAGATCTATCAGATAAGCTATTTAGTCATTGTGACACGTGTTCATAGTGGAGCCAGGCTGGTCAAACAAAGGAAAGTAAACACTGATCAAGTCCTTTTGGATCAAAAAATCAGCTTGATGACTGAAAGACAAGGTTCTCACGATCTATCCATCAAGCCATTAAGATATGGTGACATGTGGGAGATGACATCATGGGTCTCGGGTTGGAGAGGTAAGATAAAGGCACAACAAGTAAAGAAGATTGAACGGCTGGTTTAATTCCCTGAAGACAAAGATGAAGTTGTTTCACCTATAAGCCTTCATGCCATGGTGACACATGAAAGATCTGATCTTGTGCTCATGGGTAGTTTAAAAAGGATTGATGGTTGTGTTTTAAAGGTGATGAAGATTCAAATCTGAGCAATTTATCAATCATTCCATGCTATATAGTGACCATTTATATTTGAATTCAAATATTCAAATTTGTTTTCATGATGGCTCATAGTGGTGGTGATAAAGACACAATTCTAGATAGATAGTTGGAACCATCGCTTATTCTATTCGAATTATGGTGATATGAGAGATATTTTTAAAGATATATCTGATCTTCTAAGATATTTCTGGAGGGAAATGATGATCAGACATAACTAGTTTAGGGTCTCTATATTGTCAATAAAATTTTTTTGTAACCCTAATTATGCCCTAACTGGGTGGTGGGTTGACTCTCAAGCCTACATGCTAGGGGAGGTTGTATATAATTGTTTTTTGATATTTCATAGTTTAGAGGTTTTTTAGCTTATGCAAAGTTTTGATGACATTTTCTCTGCCCCTAAATGTTGATGTGTTTTTAATTTCTCATTGGAATTTAGATTATGCAAATGCTTTTGAGATATTTGTCTCTATCCAAGGCCCTTCTTGTTTTTATTTCTCTTACTGGATTATAATATAGTGATTGGTATTTGAGAGATCTTTGAGTTGTTCAACCCTCTTTCTTTCTACATCTCTGTGCACTATTATAAATGGTCTTATTTAGATGATCTTTTGGATATTATCCAACCCACTATCATTTTGTCTCAGTTTCATTCCTATTTTCTAGAGTGAATGTCTATTTTTAGGTCATGCTCTGTGTCTTTTTTGTTGGATATGCTATTGTTTATGAAATCTTTCTCTTTCCCTGAATAACCTCTTTTTATTCCAGACATCCCTATGAAATACTTATGCAAGCCTATTCATAAAGTTGTGCTTTGCTAGATTCAATAAATTTCATGCTAGCCTTGGTCATTATGTTATGGTTCATTTTACCTTCGGTGCATCATCTAGTAGCTTAAAATCACTCTTCAGTTTTTCCCTTTAGTTCTCCTTCTATCCATTTTCCTCCCAAGTTTACTTTTCGTGTTTAAAAGAAAAGATAGGTGATTATCCAAGAGGAACCAGAAAAGAACCTAGAGGTCTCACTTCAAGTTAGCAAAGGTCCCACAACCTCAAATTGATTCACATTTTGTACTAGATTATTAATCTCTAGAAATTAATTGGTTGCAAAAAATTTTGTATAACAATTCTGGCACACTCGGTGGGACCATAAAATAAGTTCATCTTTCAAGACTTTGTCATCTCTGATATGTTGATTGCATAGTAGTGACCTAAAAAGGTTTCTCCTCAAAGCATATCTAGCAACTTGATTGTTATTAAGAATAGGAAGATCTAGTCCTATTCAAATTTATGAGAAGGATAGAAACAAGGAGCTCAAAGCCTTCTAAATTTTTGCAGTTTCCTCCAATAAGAAGAAGAGGGAGATCATCTCAAAGGACATTCCCTACAAGGAGAGTATTTTATACACCACCTATTTTAGAGGAGAGACCCTTGCTTTTCCATTCAAGAAGGAGAGGAAGATATTTAGTCCCAAAATTTCTAGAGGACTCAGATCCACTCCCTCATTCAAATACAGTTCACACAGTTTTAATTCAACAAATCATAATCCCTGCAATGACAAGGAAGTTTGCTTTTTTACCCTTCAATCAAAGGATTCCATTAAATTTTTTTCAACATCATGATGTTCCCTTAGCGGAACTCAAAAGTCTACCTAATTTCATAGGATAAGGACAAACAACAGCTTGTGAACACATAAGAGATGTGGCTGCTATTTTCAGTGTTCACCATATTACTGAAGAGGACGTAGCTACTAAGTTTTTGGTAACTTCTTTTAAAGGTAAGGTCATAGAATGGTTTAAAACTTTATCTATTGGTTCTATTGATTTTTGGGATAGATTAGGGGAATCCCTTAGTAAATACTTTGAAGATAAATCTGACTATCTATCCCTGGTTGAGAAACTTACAACCATAAAAAGAGCTCCCCAAGAGTAGATGACAAACTTTAATAATAGATTTCTTAAGACATGGAATCAAATTCCTATTTTTTTAAGGCCTTCATATCACCATTCTTTCCTATACTTCTTGAATATTTTTAATAGAAACATATCTATCATGATTCAATTGATGGGAGGTATCTCACTACCTCACGCTTTTGACATAGTAGTAAGAGATAAAAATTGTCTAATTCAAGCCAGTATGATATCCCCAAGGCCACCCATGCCTTTTTTTCATGACATTCAGCCCAATATGCCTATATAAATTCCTCCATTTACCCACATACCTACTATTGTGATACCTCAAGATATCTCTGGCAAGAAGGGATTGGGAGCAGGTTTTTCCCAAGAACTAAAAACAATGGAAAGTGATTAGCAAGCAATAAATAACTTATTTAAAAGTGGTCAAAAAGAAATGAAAACTTGTTACAGACCCTAACCAAAGAGTCATGAAGATGTATTTAACCTTATTTATGAGGTAAGCAAGGGTAGTGAGCCTATTATCTATCTTGGCTCCTAATAGGGTATTTCCTTTAAAAAGGATTGTGTACTATATGTAATAATCAGCTCCTAATAGGGATAAATATCCTCAGATGAATATTATACTTTAAGGTCATTATTTGTGGGTACTAAATCTCACCAGGATTTTTCCCTTAATAGTGTTTCCTCGACAAATAATTGTTATGTTATGGTGTTGTTATTGTTGTGTTCAATATTGTATTTATCATTTGGTTTATGAAGTAAAAAGTAAATTGCATACATTTGATTCCCCCCCCTGCATTTTTATTGGTGATCTATTATTTGTAATCATTTCTATCAAAGTTTCAGGGGCCTTTGAGAGAAATCTTAACAGTTTCAGATGATCCTAAAGATGTCATTCGAAGGAAATTCTAAATTTTTATCGTGAAATATTTGATAGTTGGAAGAATACGACAAGAACTCATCTACTATGTTTGGGAATGGACAAATTGATGATTACAAACAAAGTTGAGTTGTCAATTTTGAATGTGAATTAGGTAAGGCTAGTGATGATGAAAATAAGTTGTTTTCTTGTAACATGGTTGCAAGAGAACCACTAATTAGTGTACTCTCTGAAGGTGTATTCATAGAGGATAAAGATGTGCATTTTGCACATAAATTTTGGTCAAGATTAGAGGCACTATATGAAGGAGAGAAGTTTACTAAGAAATAAAAGTTATAGAATTAAAAGACAAAGATGGAAATACTTAAAATGAGAAATGATGAGAATGTTAGAGCATATGTATATAGGGTTAATGAGATTTTTATAGGTATTAGAAACTCTAGAGGCACCTATAGTGAAGAAGAAGTGATCATGAAAATTCTTAGATCTTTGACACTTGTTTACAAAACTAAAGTGCACATGATAAAAGAGATCATACCTTTGATGATGAACTTCAACAGATAGATGTTGATTGTGAAGTTAATTATCTTTGAGGTCGTAGAGGTGGGAGATTCATTATCTAAGGTTGAATCATCATTCAAGGAGATTGTGCATAATAATAGAAAGATTTTATTCAGTCTTGCGAGCACCAGCATAAGTTACTTATGTGAAGAGCTTGGTGAATATGATGATGATTGGAAAAGATACAAGAAGAAGAGAGGAAGTTAGATTAAATTGTGGCCCTAGTCACAAGAAGAGAAAAGAGAGGTAAGGGTAAGTTTGAATTAAAGTTATGTCTAAAATATTTTTCATGCAATAAGATAGGTCATTTTGCATCTAGATATCCTACAATGGTTCCTAAACATAAATATAACTTTCATAGATCTAATTACTCCAAGGATAAGGAACATTACTATGCTAGTGAAGGTGTGTCTGATGATGATGTAGTAGATTATAATAAAATTAGGTTTATTTCTTTTAAAGATGATTAATTATTCACGAAGATAAAGCCCTAGTTTCACATGTTGAAAAGAAATCTGAATGGATCATAAATAGTGATTTTTCACAACATAGCCTTGGTGATAAAAAACAAGTTTGTTTAGCAAACTAAATATATGAACATCCTAATTTTAGTATCCCCCTTTACTATACATATATACATATATTTCCCCCTTTTGTGAAATAATGAAAAAGGTGTGTAACTTATAGGTTGAAAAAAAATATTGGGTTGGGCATTCCTGAGAGTTTCCAATAACTTCTCCCATTCCTCCTTTAAGTGTTCTAGGGTGAGTAGCTCTAATTGTAGTTGGGCATGCATATCATATATTCTTTCTGTCACTAATAAATATAGAGTGGTAATGAGATTATTTGCCAAAGTCACATGTTTTTTCATTATTTCTAAATGTGGTAGCAAAATTGCCTGGATCTCAGTTTCTTTCTCTTTAATGTGTTCCTCTTCTTTCTTCAAGTCATGTCTCAATCGCTTGTTTTGAAGTACCATCTTATAATGCATATTGCTCAGTTGATAGACTACGTGCACTATCCTTTAGAGCTTGATCTAGTTTCTTTAAATTTTCAATAATCATTGTTGTGAAGTGATCTCCTGTGCATAACTGCTAGAGAATAGTAATGGCTTCAGATATAATAGTTTCTAAACCATTTACAAATTATGATAGAGTTACCTTATGTACTGCCACTGCCTAGTTGATCTTTTCAGTAACTATATGTATTTTATTAAAATGGAATAAGTTCCATGTTAAGAACATTTATCCCTCCTTAGGGGGTGTTTTTGTCCACCATCACATTGTCCCATCATTTATGCATCCTCTCTTACTTATGTGTCTATTTAGGACCCTGATTTGGCCTCTCAGGACACCTCCCATCCCAACTAGCATGTTTTCCAAGGTTCCTCACTCCATAGGTCAAGGTCAACCTCAACCTATACCTAGGTCAAGGATGACCTCGACCTTGACCTAGGTTAAGGATGACCTCAAGCTTGACCTAGGTCCCTCTTTGAAATCTGGAATTCTGTCAATTGCTGGAGTTCATCACAACTTCATTTCCCGCTTTCAGGTTGGCTATTTTGGGTTCTGAAGTGACAAATCTTAAATTATATTTAATATAGGTCCTCTTCTAGGGGCTTGGGCCTAATTGTAATTGAATTCCCCTATTTCAGCCTCTCTTGAAGATGGTTCCCTAGTTTCATATAAAAAGGAAGCTTTCTCCTCTCATTTTCTCTAAGTCTCTCTAAGTGAAGAACCATAAACTAAGAGGCAAGAAGTACTCCTAAGTGAGCTCTAAGTGCAAAAAGGATAATTCAAGAATCTATTTTTCTACATGTTTTCAATCTTTCAATGTTTTCAATTCTTCCTCCCAAGCATTCAAGTTCTACATTGAAGATCAAGGATTCAAGCTTACAAGTCTTTGAAGGGATTTGGTTCCAACATTCAAGATTCATCATTAAAACCCTAGATCTTTCCATCATGGTGGAGTGATCTTCCATCAAGATCCTTTGTGCATCCTCAACACTCATTCATTCTCCCTTCAAGGTGGATTCTAAGCATACAATAATAGGGGTTTATGGTTTCTAAATGAGTCCAAGCTTTCATATTTACATTATTTTTTACATTCAAAATACAATTGCATATCTGTTGAATATCATAGCTTCATTATTAGATTTACTTCTTCTACTTGTAGGCATTATTTATTTCCATTATTTGATTTCAAGGATAATTCCTAAATTGGGGTTTGACTAAGGAAAACCCCTCCCCCCAAAAAACAAAACCATTTTTCTGACAAGTACAGGTTTGGGACATCAGATTGGGGTGGAGATTTGGATACCCTTTTCAGAAAACTTCTAGGATCCTAAAATAGAATTTTAGTTTGAGACTTTCTAGGTTGTTTTTGACCTAAGGCACAATCAGATATTCTAGCAAATGGTGACATTGACTTGAGGGTACAAATTGGAACTGTCTTAGAAAAGAAAAAGATTTTTGGGTTTTGTCCCTCTCTACGTTTCTATTCCCGATCTAATCTTGGATTTTCCATAAACTCAACAAAGGCTTCAGAAAAGAAAAATTCTTCAGATCTACAATATTTCAAGGTTAGTGTATTTCTCATATTCAATTAAATTAAGGTTATTAATTTATCTAAATCTATTCTACATTGAAATCAACAAATCAAACCGGGTACTTAAGATCTTCCTTCCTTATTCTTGTTTCCAAATGATTGATTCATTTATGCATTGATCCTTCCTTTTGGGTTAATCAATTTGTATTTTTCATTTACATATCTAAGAGTAGGAGAGAATATTATTTACCCCCATAACATATTCAAATGTAATATCTCTTATGTCTTTCATTATAGATCTTGCATTTTGGTGAACCCGCGATAGACAACTCTTTCTTTTTGGTGTTAGATGCTTTGCCTTTTTTTTCTAATAGACTAGATCTTGCATATTAAATTAATTTTCTTTTATGCTCTTGAATTTCAAAATACAAAAAAAATATACATAATCCTAAAAATATAAAAACACATTTATTGCATTTCATTCACTATGAAGATCTTTAAGATGCTTTGGGGTATGGCTATTTTTCTCATTATGCTTCTTTTAGAATCTCTTTATAGTACTTATGATGTATATGAGATTGTCATTCATTTCGTTATGTTTGTTAATATTCATGTTTCACTTGCTTATGCTATTTTGAGATTAACTAATTCTAGTCTTCCTAATTTCAAAACTTTTATCAAGGATTTGTGTAGTGGACTTATTATTCTTTTGGATTATGTGAAGAATTGGGTAGCTGATACCCCACCTACTAATCTTCCTAATCCTAATAATCTCATTCCTAATCCATCTCATAATATTTGTAATCCTAATACTATCAATCCTAATCCCATTCCAAATATTCCTATTTCTATTTCTCCATCTTCAATCCCTAGTTCTTGCCATAATTTAAGATGGGGCCCAAGCTAGTGTTCATGATAATGATGTTAGAGAATTATTTTATTTACCTTCACCTCCCTATCAAATCCATGATTATGTTAAAGGGAAAAAAAAAGAAACCTCTTCTAATCCTATCATTCCACTATACAGAAAATTTTCTGATAAGTACCATAATCAATCACCTCCTGTTCAAGCTTTGCAAGATAGGTACACTACTAAATATACTATGGTGGATAAACAAGGATATAAAGGTTTAGGGCTTTGTATCAATGAAAAAGGCATTAAAAAACTGATTCACTCATCTACTAAAAAATATATGCATCCTATAGGTTTCCAACCTCCTCCAATCAAGGTAGTAGATCATAACCATCATCCTTCTCTTCATGTTCTTTTTACAACACCTTTAGATCACCCTAATACTCTCAAGATTTGGCTAAGAAAGTGTATGTCCAATTAATGAAATCTAAAAAATAAATCTTTAAACCTATTCCAAAAAATTCTCCCTCTAAATACAAATGTCCTTTTCATTATAGTAATACACATTTACTTGTTGATTGTGTGCATTTCAAACTATATGTTAGAGAAAGAGCTCCCTTGGGAATTATATCTCATTCCTGTTCAGTATTATAATTTCTTCATAATTTTTATATAGGGTATTCCCCTTGTTCTTCTATAAGTTAGATCATGGTTCTCCTCTTCTTCTTAATTGGGGGGAAAGAGGTATTTTATTCCAGTATTCTAGGATCCATTTTTTCTCTTAGGATGTATTTTTTTTTGAGTTTAATTGGTTATTCTTTCTATATTATATGCCTATCAATTCCTATAATCATTCATGATATCTTTTCTAGGACATTTGTTTTGTAAAGATATCACTTTGCTACAATATCTCTTGATATAATTTGATATATTCCTTGATTTCACCACTAGGGGGCAATGTATTTTTGCTTCTTCCTCTATCTAAGGATATACTTTCCTTAGATTAGTGGCATTTGTTTACCATACAACATTATTTCATTATAAAGATTTATGTTTTGACTATGGATACCCTCTTATATGGGAGGTGATTTTCCTAGGTCATCACCTCTTCTTTATTTTGCAAACTATGATCTTGACAAACTCTTTCCTTTTATTTGGGTTAGAGTTTGACTCCTTCATTCAGAGATTCCTCTTCATCTTCATTCTAGGGGGCTTGATGATTGAATCTCTGGTCCCTCTTTTCTTTAGAAGATGACATTTTATCTTAAGCACTCCTCTACGGAGGGGGTCTTGATGATAAGATATATTCCTCTTTGAGGATCTTTTTCCATATGCGACATATACATTTCATGATATCTATGTTCTTGGAGGTAAGGGTCAATACTATTTGCTAAGGATATAGTGTATATTGTTAAGTTGGATATCTCCTTACTTTGTGAAGTAGGTATCCTCTTTCTCTTCCTTATCCTACCTAGTGGGTAGTCATGATATGGAGGGGGGAATATATAGGGTCTCCCTTATACTATATTTTACATTAGTTTACATTTTACAACATGCCAAATACTTGGAAGGTAATGCATATAAGTTGCTAAATCCTGAAGAGACATGCATTTTTATTATTTATTTTTATTTTTTGCTAAATCCTTGGAAGGTAACGCACAAAAGTTGCTAAATCCTGAAGAGATACGCATTTCAAAAATTTACAATATGCTAAATCCTTGGAAGGTAACTTACATAAGTTGATAAATCCTTAAAAGACACAAATTTTATACATTTTCCATAGTGATACAAGAATGTGGATCTATGGATATTTCAAAAGCTGTTAGAAGACACATTACAATTATAAAGCACAGTTTATGGGTGAACCTATTGGACTCTCCCTCCTTGGTTATTCATGATAAGGTGGGCATCTTACTAGGTCAGGTAATCAGTTTCTCTTTTCTCTCTTTCACTTTCATGCTAGTAGGATTAGATCATGAAGCTATGTTTCTGGTAGTGTTTCTCTTGTCTTACTTATGTAATCATCTATGTTTTCTATGAATATTTACTATTTACTTCCATATCTTTATGCATGTATGTTGAGTTAGAATCCTTGGTCTGGGAGCTCATGTCCTTGACTTAGTGATGTTCTACCTTGTTACGATCCACCAGAGTCTTTCTTCTAAATTTACCATTAGTATGTTTGATTTCCATACTCCCACTAAAGTGGGGGCTTAATGTATCATCTTAAAATGGAAGCACTTCCATGATAAGAATGTTTAGCCCTCCTTAGGGGGTTTTCTTTACCACCATCACATTGTCCCCTCATTTTTGATTGGGCCTCTGTGGACACCTCTCATCCCAACTGGCATGTTTTCTAGGGGTCTTGACTCCGTGGGTCAAGGTCGACCTTGACCTTGACCTAGGTGAAGGACAACCTCGAGCTTGACCTGGGTCCCCCTTTCAAATCTAGAAGTCTGTCGGCTACCGGAGGTCATCACAAATTCATTTCCTACTTATGGGAAGGTTGTTTTTGGTTCTAAACTGAAAAATCTTAAATTATATTTAATATAGGTCCTCTTCTAGGGGCTTGGACCTAATAGGAATTTAGTTCTACTATGTCAGCATGTCTAGAAGATTGTGCCCTAGTTTCATATAAAAGGAATCTTTTTCCTCTCATTTTCTCTAAGTCTCTCTAAGTGAAGAACCATCAACTAAGAGGCAAGAGGTACTCCTAAGTGAGATCTAAGTGCAAAAGGGATAATTAAAGAATCCATTGTTCTACATGTTTTCAAGCTTTAAAAGTGTTCAAGTCTTCCTCCCAAGCATTCAAGTTCTCCATTGAAGATCAAGGATTCAATATTTCAAGCCTTTGAAGGGATTTTGTTCCAACATTCAAGATTCATCATTAAAACCCTAGATCTTTCCATTATGGTGGAGTGATCTTCATTCAAGATCCTTTGTGCCTTCTCAACACTCATTCATTCTCCCTTCAAGGTGGATTCCTAGCATACAATCACGGAAGTTTATGATTTCTAATTGAGTCCAAGCTTTCATATTTACATACTTATTTACATTCAAAATACAATTGCATATCTATTGAATATTATAGCTTCATTATTAGATTTACTTCTACTACTTGCGAGTATTCTTTAGTTCAATTATTTGATTTCAAGGTTAATTCCTAAATTAGGGTTTGACTAAGGCAAACCCCTCCCCCCCCAAAAAAAAAAAAAACATTTTTCTTGCAGGTATAGGTTCAGAACAACATATTAGGATGGAGATTCGGATACCCTTTTCAGCAAACTTCTGGGATCCAAAAATAGAATTTCATTCTGAGACTTTATAGGATGATTGTGACCTAGGGCACAATAAGAAATTTTGAAAAATGGTGACATTGACTTGAGGGTACAAATAGGAACATTCTCACAACAAAAAAATATTTTTGGGTTTTGTCTGTCTCTACGTTTTGATTCCAAATCTGGTCTTGGATCATCCAGAAACTTAACACAGGCTTCATAAAACAACATTCTTTAGATCTGCAATATTTCAAGGTTAGTGCAATTATCATATTCAATTAAATTAAGGTTAATAATCTATCTAAATTTATTCTACATTCAAATTAACAAATCAAATTGGGTACTTAAGATCTTCCTTCCTTATTCTCGTTTCCAAATGATTGATTCATTTATGCATTGATCCTTTCTTTTGGGTTAATGAACTTGGATATTTCATTTGCATATCTAAGAATAGAAGGATAGAATCCTATTTACCCTAATAACATATTCAAATGTAATATATCTAATGTATTTCATTTTGGATCTTACACTATATATTGAATCTTCTTCTATGCTTGCTCTTCAAGTCTTTGCTTGGCATCAATGTCAGGCTTATAAATTTCCTCAGTGAGCATTTCAAGTTGTTCTAGTATGCGGGTTTGTTCATCAACATTTATATCTGGTACAAATTGCATTAAGATATCCTTTTTCCTTCTCTAGTACTTGTGCATACTTTGCTTCTTGTCTTAGCTTATCCCGTGCAACTTTTCTGGTGCAAATTTAACCATATTTATTCAGTGTTTCTAGTTCAAGTGTCTTAGGATCCCATTTAGGAATCTCTATGATTTCATCTAAGGTAACTATATCCTTGGTTCTTTTCTTCTTCTTCTCCCTACCTTGATTTCTTGATGTAGGTAATAGTGTTAATGTTAACTGACCCTTTTGCTCATTTTCTGACTTTGATAGCTCTGTACTCTGTATGACAAATTTTTAGGTGCTTCTGTAACTAACCTTGTGTCGGCAGTAGATGTATCTACTATTTTTTTAGGAGTCTTTGTGGTACCTTCACCTATTTATTTTGCAGTATCAGTGCTATATTTTTGTGCATCACCTTGATTTCTTTCACTTCTATGCTCGATCTATTTACCATGTTCTTCACCCTTATCTTCATTTGTATTGGTTGCCTACTCGGGTGGCTTTTTCTGTGCTTCAGTCTCAATTTCAAATTCTTTAACAAAAATAGGTAACTTTCCTGGTGTAGTAGCTCCAGTGACCTATGATGTATCTTTATCTTCAATAGTCTCAGTTTCTCTTATAGAGTCATCTTCCTTAACCTTATCATCTAGATCTCCTTTAGTTAGCCAGGTGACATAAATTAGGAAGGACTTCAGGAATACACTCTAACACATTATCAACTACTACATCATCACCTACCATGGGTTCTTTATGTTAGAGTAATAGTTCATTTACCTTTATAATTAAATCTATCTAGTTTAATTATTAAAGGTCACTATTATTCTTTTTCACTTAAGCTTGTCATTTAGGTGCATAATAATTAATATGTTTATTAATTATTAAATTCATAAACCTAGCTTTCTCCGGCTTTAGGGTTTCTCACCTTATAAGCCACTTTTTGTAATTATTGTAATTCATTCTTTTAGGAAATATAATTTTGCTCTCACTTCGCTGAGATTTTCCAAACCCTAGCTCTCTCTCTCACAGGTTTCGATTCAGCTTCTAGAATTTTGCTTGCAGGTGTTCTTGGAATTCTGTGGATTTGCATTTGTGAAATCCTACATGGTATCAGAGCCACCCTGTCGCTGCCTAGGTTGAAGATTTTTGAAGCCTCGATTCGAAGACGACAGCCACAACTTTTCTGAGGTTTTTTTTGTCACTTTGGAGGAGGCACAATCTTCTGGAGCAGATTGAGTAGAAACAGACTCTGCCATTGCATTCAGAAGGCCTAGGAGAGTCGAAATCATATAAATTTCAACTAGATTAGCCTCCGTGAGCACAGGCAAAAATTTTGAGCCTACGAGAGCCGTACGGCTCGAAAATTGAGGCAAAACCTCAGAAAAAAAAATTAAAAAAATGCATTCTTTACATTTTTCGGTGGGCCGCCACCACGCCACCCATGCTCAGCCCACGCACCGCCTGCGCGCAGCTGCTGGGCAGCGTGTCACCCGCGCGCCCCTGCTGAGCCGCTGCGCCCGACCGCCGCCTCCTAACCGCCCCGCCGCCGCCCGCGCTCGGCCCACCCGCCGCCCGCGCTCGTCTCACCTGCCGCCCTCACTGGTGGCGCCACCCACAGACCACCGGAGCGCCGCCGACGGCCTGTGACGGCCAAACGACCGTCAAATTTATGCTCGTCTCTGTGTTTTTCCAGAGAGTCATTTTTTAGAGAGGTAGTTGGTTTTTTGACCGTAACTTGAGCATACGGTGTTGTTTTTCAAAAAATGAAATATCATTGGAAAGGTGTTTCCAAGATGGACACAATGATGCTAGTTTTGTTTGCTGATTCAGTCATTTGAGCTCTTGTTTTCAGCATTAAAGTAGAGGCTTTATTTTCCCTTCTACTCTGCATCTGGTGTTCAGGTTTTTCTCTAGTTTTCTTTGTGCTTTCAGTAGTTGCTTATTTGTTGTACGGGGGTTAGAATCATATTTTGTGGGGGGGTGTCTTTTCTTTCTGTCATTTACTTTCAGAAATCGACCCTTCTACTTCCATCTTTTTCTTCTCCCAATGTCGGACCCCTCTGTGGCCCGGCTAACACCGCATAATTACCACACTTGGAAAGAACACATGACCAGGCTAATCATGTCACATGGCTTATGGTCATGCCTAGATGAATAAAAACCTATCCTACAACATCCTTTTGAGATTCTACAGCACATGAATAAGATGGATGAAGCCATGGGCTTGATTGCACTGAACATCTCTGACAGTCTCCTATTTCACTTGGATGGTTTGACCACTCCTAGGGCCATTTGGGGCAAGTTTTCCGATTTGTTTGGCACTGTTAATGAGTTCTGGGCACTTCAGCTTGATGCAGAGTTGACTACATTAACACCTACCAGCTTTTCCACCATTGAGGACTTCTTGATGAAGTTCAAGTCTCTGCGCTAAGTTTTGTAGGGCTATGGAAAAACTAAGAAAGATGATGAGTGTATCTTCTTGATACTCTCAAAGTTGTGAGGATAGTATTAGATCTTCTCTTCCACTTTCTACTCCACCATGGATGCTTTGGGTGCTAGGCACACCATGCCTTCTTTTGAGACATTTTGTGATCGGTTGACATGGGAACAGGCAAAGATCCAACAGATGGATGCTTC